>JANVCQ010000232.1:2157101-2183643 GCA_025531925.1 Erythroxylum plowmanianum
TTTAGTTATATTTTATTAGTCTATTAATATTTATATGGTGTGTAATTGAATTTTTTCAATATTTTGTAACTAAAATTGTAAAAATATTATCTTTTAATTAAAAGTAAAAACATTTTTATAAAGAAAACACAAGTAAATGTAAAAAGGAAAAAAACAACAACATAAGAATGATATAAAAATATGAAACACCAGAGTGAATGTTAACCCTTTTATCAAAACATTTACAACCATCTTTGAACTTTTATTTTTCCTCTCTCGAACTAATCAACCACACCAAGAAATTTCTCTGCTTCCGCCAACTATACCTCTCATTTTCTCGAAGATAACTTAGATTTTGGGTTCTTCTTTCTTTTTATTTCGAAATTTAGTTATTCTTCTTTCTTTTTGTTCCAAGATTTTGTTAATATCAATCCTCATTTTGTTTAGAAATGGAGTGTTGTTAAAGATAGTAATGAAAGCCGAATTATTGTTCTTACTCAATTCTCCCTTTTCCATGATCTATTAGAGTGAAGATTACATTTGGTGCTTCAAGAAATCTCTCAACTTATTTCAAGTTTCTGTTCTGGTTTTTGATACCAAACTCAGCTACCCATTTGCTCAATATTGGTTCCAATTTAGTTTTCACTACGATGGGTTGATTTCTCAAGTGTCGCACAAAAATCTCATCTTTCTATACAGATTTGTTGTTTAGGCGTAAGAGAAGAAAATGCATCCGGTTAATAATTCATAAGAAACCGGTTGATTTTAATTCCCAACGGTTAAAAGTAGAAACCGAACCAAAAATCGGTTTGATTTACGACTAATCCGATCTAACCGGCGGTTTCGATCCATTGTTTATATCATTGGTGATGAATGTGAATGGAATTATTTTGTTGCTTAAAGTTGTAATTGTAAAAAGATTGGACTTTTAACATGCTTCCCTTAGTATAGAATAGAGATTAGGGATTATTTAAATTTAGGTTAGAGTCAAAATTAAAATGATCCAATCGGTTTAAATAAAATAGTATTATTTTAAATATTTATTTTATTAAAATAATATATTTAATAAATTATATTAAATAATGACATTTTATGTTTTAATTTAATTTTATGTTTATCTATAAAAAAGCATTTGAGTCAAAATTCTCTGGTAAAAATTATGAAACCTCTTTAGCTGGTGTGAATATGTTAGAATTAGACTTGGAAATTTAGGTCTGATTAGTTTAATCTAAAGTGTTAAAGTCAACGTACCCCAGTGCACAAAACTCTCCGCTTATTAAGAGTTTCGAAAAAGGTCATTAATGTACATAATCTTCTCTTTATAATTTTTACAAAAGTTGCTTTTGTAATTTGAACCTATGACCTTATGGTCACAAAGAAGCAACTTTTACTAGTTACTCTAAAACTTTCCCTAAAATGAGTTTGAGTCGAGTTCAAATTACTAGTTTGGAACTCAATTAGATTTCATATTAAAAGTTTCTCTTAAATGAGTTTGAGTTGAGTTCAAATTATTGGTTTGAAACTCAACCAGACTTTATATTAATTTTTATCATTTTTTTATCAATCCAACCTATTATTATCCTTAATTAAAATCTTAATCTTTAAGTAAGATAGTTTAACATATATATAAGAATTTGTGATTGATCCTTTCAAGTGGTATTAACTGCTCAATTGAGCTATAGATATCAAAATAATCCGATCCAATTCAACTTGACTCAACCTAAAGTTAATATACTCAATTTATATTGATCAACCTTCAAATCAAGCTTAAATCTTTTTATTTGTAAAAATTGTGAGTTTTAAATTAGCTCAAACTCAAGTTTCACAATCTAATCTGCAAACATCAATTATGTTTAAATGAATATAATTTTAGTTTTAAATAAAATATATTTTTTAAATAATGAGTCTAAAGCTCATTTGAGATAAACCAAATTTAAAAGCTCAATCATCTGGGAACAAAAGAAATGATTCGACTCCACTGGGGATCGAACCCAGAATCTCTGGTTCCGTAGACCAGCGCCTTATCCATTGGGCCATGGAGTCCATCTGCTTCTTGGAGCTCCTCAAAACACTGATTACAATGGATAAACTGCTAATCTTTGCCACGACTCAACCTACTACTTCCCAGCTATTGGGGAGCCAGAAAAGGAAAGGGGAAGGGAAGATAAAAGATCAATCTTTTTTCTTTTTATTCTGTTTTATAGAGATGAATTTTGGGTCAAAAAACGTGAAGGAATCAATCACATAAATGCTATTCTATGTGCTTATTAACTACATAGTTCTTGGTAATCTAAGCCTGGTTTGCGTTTCAAATTCATCATCCTTAATATAGAGAAAAGGGGGAAAAACAATGGGAAAGCAGAAATCTTTGAGGAGCAAAGCAGTCCATTTCGTGTCTGATATCACCACTGTCTTGCTCAATCCTATATCTGATAAACCCTCCAAGCCCCATTCTCGTCCTCCTGCCACTGTAAGTGTACGCATATTTGTATGATTGATGAGTAGTTCAAAGTTGGGATCTTTCTGGCTGATCCTATGGTTAATTTGATCTGAAAAGTTTATTTCGCTTTTTCGGGTCCTTTTTGAGTTCGAATATGATTATCCCATTAATTAATTGACGTTTTCTGGAAGATTTCTTGAATACCCATTTGGTTCGGAGGGAAATTCTACCTGGTTGTCCTTTACTATTTTCGATTTTGATGTTTCATAGTTGTTTTTTTTCCTTTTCACTTCAAAGTTATGAACTTTCTTTATGTTTATTTTGGGTGATCATTTGTACTAATTTTGATAATTCGATGGAAAAGAATCCACTTTTAATGGAATGGGAGGACATGACTAATATTCTTCCATCCTGCTTTATATTATCCTATTCACTTCACTGAGTTGGCTCAGAGCTTATCCGGTGTTTAACAGTACTCGCCCAGGAAACCTGTTATAAGGATTATCTTGCCGATGAACTCGTGGCATATTAAGCCGTTATTTCATTGCCTTTCTATATATGAAGTGCAAAAAGATTCATTAGGAATGTAAATGCCGGGACTTATTTCAGGAGCTATATTTCGTAGCTGTCTTGTGTTTCTTGATTATAATTCATGGCTAATCTTCAACAAATTGTTGATCTATTGTTAAAACAGGAAGAAGATAGTGACTCAGACAGGAATCAGCTAGACTCTATTGCAGAAGAATATGTCGATCCGATTGATGGACCTGATACTTCTTCATTTACTGCTTTTCTCTACTCCTTATTGTCATCTTCAGAATCTGGGAACAATGAGAAAACGTCTGAGCAGAGTGATGATCAGGCAGAATTTGGTGGCCAACCTTCTGAGCCCTTAATGAGAGAGAATGGTGCAAAGAAAAGTTTATTTTCTCGTGGGAAGCAGTCTCTTCGTGCTATTTACCAAGCTGCAAGGTTTAGTGGATATCGAAGTCAAGAGTCAAAGGGTGATTCTGACTCGAAAGCTACTGATGAGAGTGATGATAATGATGACAGACTTGAGATGCATCATGTGCAGAATATGACAGAGCCTGTCTCTTTGATAGATCTTCCTACCACATCAGAACCCTCGTTACTTCTTTCAGAGAAAGCTAGACGCGTTCTTTATACTTCTCTTCCTGCTCTTGTTCAAGATAGGAAATGGTTATTGCTCTACAGGTGCAAGAATATGTACTCATCTGTAGTGTTGAATTATGATTTTTCCAATAATGTAGGTCTTACTCCTGCTTACTGGTAAATGGAACAATCTTTTTCTTACTCTCTGTCTCCATGGTTCTTTACAGTACATGGAGGCATGGGATATCACTTTCAACCTTATACAGGAGAAGCATGCTCTGGCCTGGACTCAGTCTTTTGGTAATATCTTGGTTAACTCTAGTCTCCTTCATTTCTGTTCTTAAGGTTATACAAATTGAAATTAACGAACATTCTTTTGGAATTTCACCAGATTTACAAGGGCATATAGTTGCATACAACCAACTCTGTCTTTTGTGATATAGAACCATATTTCATTAATTCTCATATATATATCTACTTGAAAATTAACATTCCATGCATCATATAGAGCAGCAAAGTGAGTGATTTGTAAATTCATCTCCTGCAGATTTGCCTCAGTTAGTCAAGTAATTAATGATACAAAAATTTGAGCTTGGATGGATAATTACTATTTATTTTCTAGCTTCTTGTGTCTGTTATTCTGGTCTGGGAGGAGGCTACCCATCTCACCGAGTAAACTCTTCTTTCAGGTTGTTGGAGACCAAAAGGGTGCAGTTTTTGGTGGCTTGGTTGAGGCACCCCTAAGTCCTACCAACAAGAGAAAATATCAGGTGGTGATAAAATTCACATTAACCTTCAGTGAATTTACTAAGCACGAAAACTATTATGCTGACATTTAGTTTGAACAGGGAACAAATAGTACATTTGTTTTCACTGACGTACCTGGCAATCCCATTATTTTCCGTCCCACAGGTATTTTCTTTTTTCCCTTGCTATGAACAACCCCGGGTTAAATGCTTTCCCTTCGAAACAAGTAACTTAGGAACGTGGTATGCGATGACATTCTGAACCTGGAGAGAGTTGAATCTAAGACCCATTTTAAGAAAAATTTCATATCACCTTTACTGCAATGACATTTTGAACAAATCTCAATGTCTGACCAACAATATATATTGCACTTCTTATAACGAGACATATTGACCTACAATACATGTTCAACTTCTCGTCTATACACCTATAGATCTCAATCAGAAGAATGTATGACTGGTACCTGGAAGTGCACTAGTCCATCCATCAGAAGGCTTTCTATGCTCTGCATTCCCATGAATAACATACTGCTATTTGAATCTTAAGAATGGTCAAATTTAGTACTTTTTAGTCGTACTGAATTAAATCAGTGGGCAACAGTTGAAGAATTGACCATCAGGTTATTTGAGCGGTTGCTGGATAGTAAGAAACTAGTTGGAAACCTTTTCAGTGCAATCAATCTGCGAGTTCTCTTATTACAATACTGAAACAGGTGCAAATCGATATTTTACTCTGTGCTCTACTGATTACCTGGCAATTGGTGGGGGTGGTCACTTTGCTCTCTACCTGGATGGTGACCTGTGAGCCCCTGATTCTCTTCTCTGCTACTTTTGCTATTTTTCAGAAATACTTTATGATGTGAGTCTTATGTCAATTCTCAAATATGACAAAGTGGACATGTGTGGTCTTACTACATTCATGTTTTTCTTAAACAAAAGGTTAAATGGATCAAGTTCGGTCTCGGAAACTTACGGAAACTCTTGTCTTGCGCATTCTGAAGATTTTGAAGTTAAAGAGGTTGAGGTATGCTTATGTCCACAACACATTACACAATTCCTTTCTGGTCCATTACTTTTGCGGGTGTTAAGGCACATAATGAGCCATTTCCCAAGTTCATGTAGCAGGAGTGTCTCAAGTTATTCATTTCTTTCTTGGAATTACAGTTGTGGGGTTTTGTTTATGGTTCAAAGTACGAGGAAATGCTAGCTTTAAGCAGAACGGAAGCGCCTGGAATTTGCAGGTGGTAATCAGTCAACCAACAATGAGGCAGACATATCCATGGGATCAACAACGCTGTGTATTTGATCGACGAACTTCGATATAATCGGATTAAGCTGACTGCTGAGTGAGTTGCAATGCAGCTCGATGTAGATATTCTCTGTGTACAGTAAAAAAGTTATCTTCTACCTTCAGCCTACGTTCACAAGTACAAGAGACATGCTTGTATAGGTCTGGTTGTTGGTTCTTTTTGGAATCGCATTTCAACAGAGTTTTCCACTGTTTATATCAGATGTTCTGGATGGATATAATCTCTTTGTGATATTAAATGTGTAATAATCTTCATTACTTTGAAGCACTAAATTCAAATGAAGTTTTAATGGAGTTATTCCACGAGAATCCGAATCAGCCATTTCAAATTCAGCAATAATAATGGAATGAATATGATCACAATCCGTTCCATTTCTTCACCATACACAAGACGTAAAGAATAAGAAGCGAGTTCTAAGCATTTGACACAGATCCAATGCAATCTGTAAATTTCAGAAAAATCTGTGATAAGACAAGGATGTGAGTAATAGATACAGAACACCCGTGGCACTGTATCTATTCAAGTGATGGTTTTTGAGTCGCATCGAACAAACTAAGTTACATGATCATCCTCAAGACAACCAACTACCTTTTCAAGGGATTGTTTCCTCGTCTCTCTGCTAAATCATGTCATTCAGCTTGTGACTACCTTAATGGTCACCTCAACTCCATCTTCTGCCTACGCCATCCGAGTTTCAATGTTGTCCTTAAGTCTCATGCTCTTGTCATTGTAAGTGGGAATGCAAACAATGTTTTCATATCTTCAAAGCTCATATCTTTCTATGCCTCCTTTCAGAGACTCCATTCTTGCAACAAAGTTTTTTATTCAGTTAATGAAAAAGACACCTTTCTTTGGAACTCCCTCATTCAATCTCACTTCTCCTGTGGAAATTACGCTGAAGCTTATGACTTTTATGTTCGCATGCGGTTGTCTAACATCCTGCCTAGTCAGTTTACGTTCCCCATGGTTGTGGCTACCTGTGCTGAGCTTTTGTGGGTGAATCAGGGGAAGTGTGTTCATGGGTTGGTTGCAAAATCCGGACTTTTTGAGGGAAATTGTGCCGTTGGGTCATCTTTGGTGTACATGTATAGTAAATTTGGGTTCACGTGGGACGCGGGTGTTTTGTTTGATGAAATGACTGTGAGAGATGTTGTCTCGTGGACGACGCTTGTCATTGGGTATGCGCAGAACGGGGAGAGTGAGTTGGGTTTGGAGTGTATTAGTGAAATGCATAGGACTGGTGGTATTGGTGAGAGAATGAACTTTAGGACAATGGAAGGAGGGCTTCAAGCTTGCGCTGATTTGGGTGCCTTGGTTGTAGGCAGGTGTTTGCATGCTTTTGTGGTGAAAACAGGACTTGGGTGTTCTTTGATTGTTCAATCTTCTCTTCTGTCAATTTACTCCAAGTGTGGGGATGTAAGTGAGGCGTGTAATTCCTTTAGTGAATTGGTTGGTAAGGATCTTATTTCATGGACATCGATCATCAATATTCATGCAAGATATGGTCTTGTGAATGATTGCATAAGTTTGTTTTGGGATATGCAGGTTGATGGTTTGTTTCCAGATAGGATAATTCTAAGTTGCATCCTATCAGGTTTTGGCAACTCCTTGAATGTGAGGGAAGGAAAGGCTTTTCACGGGCTGATTATAAGGAAAAATTATGTGATAGATCATATAGTTAACACTGCATTACTGTCCATGTATTGCAAATTTGGACTTTTGATTCCTTCAGAGAAGCTTTTTGATAGGGAACATGAATGGAGTAAAGAATCGTGTACCATTATGGTTTGTGGTTATGCTAAACTAGGAATGGGAGGAAGGTGCATAGAATTGTTCAGAGAGATGCAAAATGAAGGAATTAAAACTGATTCCAACTGCCTGGTCTCTGTAATTTCTTCTTGTTCCCAGTTAGGGGCAAATCGTTTATGCAGATCGATTCATGGTTATGTAATTAGAGCTTTGATGTATCAAAATGTTTCCATTGCCAATGCACTTATAGATATGTATGGAAAGAACGGTAATTTGACTGTTGCGAAGAGAATATTCTATAGAACAAACAAAGATGTTGTCACATGGAACACATTGATTTCATCATATGTGTGCTGTGGGGTGGCTGGTCAGGCTATTGCTCTTTTTGAGCATATGATTTTACAAAAATTCAAGCCTAACCAAGCCACATTAGTAACGGTGCTTTCAGCTTGTTCTAATGTTGCATGCTTAGATAAAGGAGAAATGGTTCACTGCTACATTGAAAAAGAAGGGTTCGAGCTAAATGTATCTCTTGTTTCTGCATTGGTTAATATGTATGCAAAATGTGGGCAGCTTGAGAAGTCTAGGCAGTTGTTCAACTCAATGGAAGAAAGAGACGCTATTTCTTGGAATGTAATGATCTCAGGTTATGGAATGCATGGACATGCAAATTCTGCAATTGAAATATTCCAACAAATGGAACGATCAAAGGTTAAACCAAACGCGGTCACCTTTCTCTTGCTTATTTCAGCTTGTGCACATGCAGGACTTGTTGAAGAAGGGAAGAATCTGTTCAATAGAATGCATCTTTATTCTGTTGAACCCAATCTAAAGATCTATACTTGTCTGGTAGATCTTCTTGGAAGATCAGGGAAATTGCTGGAAGCTGAAGAAGTGGTTCTGTCAATGCCATTTACTCCAGATGGCAATGTCTGGGGAGCTTTGTTGAGTGCTTGTAAAATTCACAATCAAATTGAGACAGGATTAAGGATAGCAAGGCGTGCTATTCAATCTGACCCAGATAATGATGGTTATCATATAATGTTAGCTAACATGCTTAGTTATAGTGGTAAGTGGGAGCAAGCACAAAGAGCAAGAGAGATGATGAAGGCTAGGGGTGTAGAAAAAACAGCTGGTTGGAGTGCGGTTTAGTTCCAAGATCACCTCTTGGCGAACATATTCCTCATCTTGAATGTACTAATGCATGCAAGATATTTAATATGCACTGGTTGTACACGGGATTCAGTAGTAGAAACTGAATTCACTGCTGGCTTTCAGCTTGGACAAGCTGTCACAATTCAGCTATCTATAGGTACATGTTCTTATTGGATCGTTTTTATAAGTTTGACAGATTTTATTGTCAGGAACTGTGCTTAAATGCTGGTTCTTTTACAACATTTATAGGTTTAACGCATATCAGAGTCATGAGAAGGGTGATTCTCATGCGAAAGTTGCTGAAGAGAATGATGGTAATGATAGTGGATTTGAGACGATGCGTGAACATATGTAGTCTCCTGTTTCATTGGTAGGTCTTCTGCTCGCATCTCAACCTTACATTTTTACTTTCAGTGAAAACTAGATTTGCTCTTTATACTCCACCATGACTCTTGTTCAAGGGGGGGCTTGGTTTTACTCTACAGGGATGTAGGAAAGTTGACTCTTAACTATAGCGCTCAAATATTGCTTTTTCAGAACATACAGGACCTTCTTCCTCTTCCTTATCGTTAGTTCATGGCCGTTCTTTATTGACTCTCTCTCTTTCTCTCTTCTTCACAGTGCATGGAGACATGGGATATTAATTCGTAGGTTATAGAGAAGAGGATGCTCTAGCCTCAACTCATTCTTCTGGTAATCTTTGGATTAACGTTTGCATTTTGTTGCTTTATTCTGTCCTCTGAATGATATTATGCAAATTGAGAAGAAAGTGAATTTTCTTATGGAGCTTGAAGGAAGCATTGGCCAGAAGTATGAAATTCATGGGTAATTGTGCACAACCATTACCCGTTCTGTAGGAACAGCACTGATCCTTTATTCCCTTATGAATGACATAAACCTAACATTTTATGCATCATTTAGAGTACGAATGTGTTTCTTCAAATAGATTCTTAGTTTGAAGATGCATCCTAATTACTCGAGATATTAATCACGAAGACTTTTCGCATATTCATCCGTGTAATTTAATATGATCATCTCTGTTCTTCATGTGAAGGATTTGTAATGTTATCTTATTCTGCTATACTTAAATGCCTGTTAGTAAGTTGGTATTGATTTATTCTGCTTTTCCTTTATGAATTTTACAGAACCTTGCAGTTTCTGAGTGCCCAAATTAGAGATAATGTCTGGAACTTGAGCTTTAGATGTATTATTGCTATTTATCAGCTTTCTGGTTTCATTAGGCTACTGAGAGCTCCACCCGTTTAACCGACTTCTTTAATGTTTTCGGGGACCGCAGCTTTTGGAAACTTGGTTGAGTCAATCTTAGCAAACCAGCGAGAGAAAATATCAGGTTTTAATGAAATTCGTATTAAACTTCAAATTCATAAACAAAGCAGATTCTGTGGCATATCATATAGTACATTAGTTTTTACTGGGCATATCTTCATCTTCTTCTTTTATGCAATCCTATCAAGCAAAAAGACGGAACCAGGAGAAAGTTGATTGCAATGCCAGTGGCATTAACAAAGACTGATCTCATATGCTTATACTATTGGCTGAACTAGTGTTACAATTAGCAAAAAGTAGACCAAGTTAGTTGATATCGGAAATACAATTAGACAAAAGTAGACTGTGTTAGTTGATATCGGGAGAAAAACACGGTAACGGTACTGAAGAGGGTAGGAGTGATGCTTCCTCTAGGTCTTGTGTTGTGATATCCAGGCCATACAGACAACCTTCATAGTTGGAACGATTGATACCTAATGTCAGCTTCATGTTTGCATAAACTAGACTAGTAAGTAAACTATCGGATCCAGCATTATGTGCTGCACCAAGTCTTGCAATGCCAAGGCTCTTTCCGAGCTTCTGAAGCCCCAATTCACCATTCTGGAGCCCTCTGCAAAATCTTGCCATGTACTTCACATCGACCACCGAACCGAATACAAGATGAACAAGTGCAGCAAATTCCTGAACAGAGTCTGGCAAAAGGGTCACCGCTTGTAGAACATGTGCTAGATCATACAAGCCATGGAATGTAACCCATTGAGCGTTCCTGTGTTTCCAGAGGATATGAGAGAAAGAAGGTGAGAATCTCTCCATCACTATGCCTTCCTTTTTCAGTCTACAGAAGTCAATCCCACATAGCTTCAGGAAGTGGATAGAATCAGGGGAGTGTTTGTCCTCCTCAACATCAAACTGGAAGTTGAACTCCCACGTCACGAAAACGACCCCCAACTCATCCGACAAGGTGATCCCAAGTTGAATCAGTTTCGAGTTTTCGACATTGAACTTCAGGTGCTTGTAACGAACATCATCAGTCTCGTTCCTTCTTGTCTTCAAGATACAACCTGGGAATTCTGTGTCGACGGATATGACATGAAACCTGTACAATGCTGCATCGAGCATCACAAGCTCTTCTTCATAATTCCTGTTCCATACTTCTCTGATCACAGTAGAATCCATGGTTGGTCTGAGACTAATCGTACAAAGTAAAAACAAAACCAAACTTTCTCCTTCAATTACTTAAGACTTGTACAACTTTGGATTTATAAGTTCGCCAATTTGGTTTCATTGACGGCTGTCTGAATTCCGCTTCTTACTAGGATATAAGACTTAATAGGATTCGGTTTAGTGGTAGTTTTTTCCGTTACGAACTCTAATATTCAAAGATAGCATAAATAATAGACTTATGGTTTTTGTCAGGACTTATAGTCTATCCCATATTTTATAATTAAATAAATTTTTAAAAATTGCTAATTTTTCAAATCGTATAAAGCTTTTTAATTTTTAATTTTACAAATATTTGTAAAAATAATAACAAAGAATATATAATATAAACGTCACGTATAAGTTAATTAAATATTATATAATAAAAATTTATTATAATTATTTTAAATTATTAATTTGAGTAATATTTAATTAATTTAAATCTAAATTAAAAATTAGTTAAGTCAACAAAATTAACTTGAAATCAACAAGTCAAAACATATTTTGCTAGGTTTAATCTCAAAACTCAAATATTTGATCCTAGATGATCTCAGGACCGTTTTTATTTCAAACTCATGATCGGGCCTGATATTATTCAGGCTTGGCCTGTCTCACCACCCAAATTAAAAATTAGCTAAGCCGACAAGATTAACTTGAAATTAACAAGTTAAAACATATTTTGCTAGGCTTAATCTCAAAACTCAAATATTTGATCCTAGACGATCTTAGGATCGTTTTTTCTCAAACTCGTGATCGGGCCTCATATTATTCGGGCCCGGCCTGTCTCGTCGTCACCCTGTGAATTCCTTGTTTCTTAGAAGATCAGAAAATTGTAACAAACAACTTGTTGACAATCACAATACTAACTTAGCATAACCTCGAAATTACACAATATTCTGCATAAGAAACCTACTAAATAAAGGGTAATGAAGTCACAAGGATTGGAACATGTTACTCTAAGAACTTCTAGCTGTTAACACTAGAAAATAATACAAAGAAGAAAAACAGAAACAAGCTTCTAAACGCAGGTATGGACAAACAGCTTTTCAACACCTTCCTATCGGGACGAACTTGACCATAAGCCTTTTGCACAGGATCTGTCAAACAATCAGAGAGCTGGTTTACTTTACCAAAATGGGGGAAGGGCAAGGAACCACATTGTTAATGAGAAAATTTTATGAAGGTCTAGTGACAATAAAATCAGTTACCTCTTCAAACCAGCAGGTTGTATCACAGTGATGCTAAGTAATCCTGCTAGTAAAAACTCAACTAAACAACTATTGCAGCTTTCTCTACAAATCCATTGTCATACTTATTGAGTGGAACCATTTATCAGACTGGTAGATTTGGCGTAGTCCAGTTCCTGATATGCCGCTTCATGAACACCTAGAGCAGCACGGCCGGATGGGTCAGGATTCTTTGACCATGCTGCATCCCATTCCACTGCCTTTGCAGTACTGCATGCCACACTTGGACCTCCAGGAACGGTTGACCTTGCTGCGTTCTGTTTCGAAATGGGAGATCCATCAACTATATCTCAAGGTGAACGAAGGATGGAAATGATGCGCATAGAAACTTTGCAATAGCGTAACGATAAAAAAAAAGGCTCATCATCAAATATCTGAGAAGCTGCAGATGAATATACGATTACTAAAGAGCAGACCTTTTGAAAGAATTTCTCAAATATTGTCCTGTAGTAATAGGCCTCTTTTGTGGTAGGAGTATTTTCTGGGTAAAGAAACTTTGCATTCAGCAACATTGAATCTGTAACCTGCCAATTCAAAACTAAGATATATCACAGGCAACTAAGGCATAATGACTTGATACATTACATAGACAGGCCATATAAAATATTTCATGTTCCCTGTATCACAAACCAATACTTGTTTGAATGTGAATGAGATGAAAAATTCAAAGATTCCAAACAAAACCCTCTAAAGACCATATTTATACACCTGTTTGTTTGCGTGGTCCTTCAGACCATCAATCCAACTGTATCCAACTCCATCACTGAATTGTTCCTTCTGCCTGTACAATATGTGCTAAGACAAGATAAAAAGAGAATCAGCACTTTCCCATGAAAATCATGCCAGAGAAGAAAGAATCAAGATAGAAATAGATTTATGTCATTACATCTAGAGAAGCACAAATTTTGGTACCTTTGGAAGATATGGGTTCTTCTCATCATCAAAGGCATTGCGCAACACCCACTTCTCAATCCTTCCAAGGTCAGGCCTGATCTGCAAGGACAAAAGTAAGCGATAATCACTGCACAATGACAGACCTACAAATATATGTGCTCTTCAGAATTTGTCATTAGTCATCATGAACAGACAACAGAGCATTATTTGTAACTTCCTGATGTAATGATGCAAACAATTACATAAACTGAATATCATCCATGGAAAATTACTTAACCAGTGAATTGGAGAATGAAAACATGCCAAATTTGCAGAGGTCAATCCTTTATAATTCATAAGCCAAGGTTCGTTTTTACCGCTCGATAAGATTAGTTCTAAGGCATGGATTGACAGATAGATAGCCTTTTATGTTGGAAAAAGACAAATTCAGAGTGACACTGAAAAGGTTTTTCATGCTCGTGGATAATAAGCTTGGAGAATAGTGTATACCATTTTCCACTCAGGATCTATGCTCATTGCAATGTTGATGAATTCTTTATCCAAAAAGGGGACACGAGCCTCAACACCCCATGCTGAAGTGGATTTATTGGCCCTCAAGCAGTCATACAGATGGAGAGCTTTAATCTGTTTTATCAGAAAACAAAGTTGTGCAAATAAGAGTATTGGATATAGCAAAACAGCCTGGATCACCAGGGCATTGTCAAACCCAAATAAAAATGCAAAAATCATACCTTTCGACAGGTCTCTTCATGAAACTCCTTTTTGTTGGGTGCCTTGTGAAAATACAAGTAACCTCCAAAAATTTCATCTGAGCCTTCCCCAGAAATAACCATTTTCACTCCTAAAGATTTGATTTTTCGTGACATAAGAAACATAGGGGTGCTAGCTCTAATAGTGGTCACATCATAAGTTTCAATATGGTAAATGACTTCCTCAATGGCATCTAACCCCTCCTGATACAGCAATAAAACACATTAGCCTATGAGTAAGTATGAAGACATGCAACTCAGATATTGGGCCTTACACATGCACGAAGTTGATTTTTTTTTTTTTCATTCTCTTCCATTTAAAACTAGCCATTACCTGAACAGTAAAGTGAAACTCATGGTGACGAGTTTGGAGATAATCTGCTACCTCTCGTGCAGATCTTAGGTCTGGCGAACCCTGATTTGTAGAAAAGTATAACCCATGAATAAGCAGAAAACAGACGATAAAGGAAATGAAAATGAAATACCATTGCCTCACAAGGACATTCAGGATCCTGTGACTTTTGGGATTACTGTGTCGGTTCTAAAAATTATTGTTGGAAATACCAGTAAAAATAATATAAACTAAAGCTAGTATATTGATTGGCTATTGGAAGAGCACATAGAAACAAATGCTGTAATGTAGTAGTAGGCACTTATAGGCCCTTCTTGGATGACATAGAACAACCTTTGTCAACACAGTTTAGCATGCTCAACAAACTATTTACAAAATCATCTCTAGGCACAAACAAAAGAACTAGCAAGCATAAAAACCACTTATCTCATCAATGGAGAAAGAAATTCCTATTTTATTTGCACCACAGAGTGGAAGCCTTAAGTCAGGCACTAATGTTTTGTAAATGGCCTCACGATAAGGTTAATCAACAGAAGCAAAGGCTACAAATTATGAGGTATGGGATTCATATCTTCAGAGCTAAAACATAAGTACATCCATCAGTACCCTCCATATAAAGAAAATACAAAAAACAGTGAAGTCCCTAACAGTCTCTAAGTGCTTTCACATGTCAACTTTGGTAAAGAAATGCAGCATATTTAGCCCAAATCTGTCCGGCTAATAATGGGAAATGCAGGCAGTTAAGAATCACCAAGTATAATGACAATACCTTCAAGCCAATGCAGAAGGTATGCAATTTTGAACCCCATTGATTAGCAGCTTCCAACTCATTCAAGCGGCGAGAAGCCACAGCAGCAACAAGTGATGAATCCAGTCCTCCAGAAAGAAGCACTCCAAATGGTACATCTGTCATGAGTCTTTTGATCACAGCCTGATAGAAGCAGCATAAGGAACAACTGAACAAAGTTAGAACATGTAGAGTTGCATATAACTTGACCACTATAACTAATTAAACTGCAAAAAGATAAATATACTTTACACCCACACGAACTATACATAGAAACACAGAAATGCCTTGAAGGAACTAATACAAACAAGCCATAACAATGTAAAAGAAGGAACTAATACAAACAAGCCATACTTTGTAACAGAACAGAAATTAAAAGGTCAACTTTTGAATAGAATAATAACCCACACAATCAATTCCCCATAGCCTTGTAATGAAAATTTGTTTTCTAGAACACATTTGAACAAAGTGGAGTTCAATAACACCTATGCATCTATACACTTTCCAACTAGAATCCACAGTGAGCTACAAATACATGAAATACAAGCAGTAAAGACTTAAAACTAGATGATCACTTCAACAACCATATAAGCAGAGTAAAAGACATGCCTTTTCAAAAGCTTCCCGTAGAACTAGAGGATCATATGGAGTTGAAGGTATTTGCTCTGAATACCATGGCGGGTTATACCACCTTCTAAGCTCACCTACAAGAAGAAAAGACAAATACAGGAGGCAACAAAGAGATAAGTATTCAAATTTGTGAGACAGCTGCTGAAGAAGAATAAAAGGACACCAGTTATTTCCTAATCATCCAAAATATCACTGTTTTTGCTACAGACTTACCCCCAACTAAAATTGTCCACTTGGTAAATTTTCTAATAAGGATGGAGCAATGAGAAATTGTTTAAAAACATGGACATTTATTGGAGCAGCACTAGATATAGTAGTTTGTGAGTGAACTAATGACTTCAATCTGTGATGTCTTTACAAGGATGAATCTAAAATAAATATTAGAGATAAAGTAAACTCAGCCGTGGACGAAACAAGAAAGACTGTTATTGACACCTAATCTGGCTATCAAATAGCAAGTGTAATAAAAAAATTTAAAACAGAACTAGGAATGGAGAAAATACATAATCTGATAATCAATTGGTATAAATTAAATACAAATCCAACATTCACCAACTAACAACTGCCTACCTCGTTTGCTTGAATATAAATGACCAGGAGGGAAGGAGATAAATCGTTCACAATCATCACTCAAAGCTTTCATTTCTGAAGCAAACCATATCGATCCTGAAAAGTTAATTGTGTGTCATTTGGTTAGGACTACCATTCTTATAATCAAAGGAAATTAAGTGACACGTGAAAACTATGAGATTCATATAGTTTCATGCCATAAACCATGTGTTTACCAAATTAAGAAACTAGTGAAGATAGATACTGTTAACTATATTAATAGACGGAACCATCAAGCAACATCAAAGTTTATAGTTGCAAGATAAACTCAAAGCCCACTTTTGGCACATGGAGGACAGAAGGGACAGCAACAAGTATAACAAATATTATGCCATGATTTAGCTGCAACATATCCAATAAGCTACAATACATCGATCTCCCTTCTTAGATTTTGCATCTTTTGGCAGAATACTTCTTACAGCTGGTATTTCAGCATTCCCATATCACTTAGCAAATTTGCAAAGAGACTATAAAGAAGGCAACTGCTCCACTTATAGAAACTTCTCACACATTAAAGATTCAGGTTCTTTACTCATAATTCAAAAAATAACTCTTGCAATCCGTCCTAAGAGTATCAAGAAAAGAAACTTGCAAGTAAATGTGCAATATAAGGCATCATACCATCAAGTCCCCAGCCCATGTAAAGTGGGGTAATGCCGATAGCATCACGGGCTGCAATGAAACTTTTGTCACGAGTATCAAGAAGGACAAAGGAGAACATGCCATCCAACATGTCCACAAAGTTTTCTCCATATTCTTCATACTGACAACACAAGTGGGGAAGTCGTGTAACAATCATAAAGATGAAAATTTTCTACTTACAAGCTGTGTTAGATCAAGATTGGGAATCCAAAACTTACAAGATGGGCAATCACTTCACAGTCACTTCCAGTTCGGAACTCATGAGACTTGAGCTTCTTCCTCAATTCCTTGTGGTTATATATTTCCCCATTAACCTGAAAATCAAAACCCCGTCATCAAAACACAAGACTTCAGTACAAAACACAAACCTTAATCATCCTAAGCAGTTAGTTACCGTGACAACAACAGTCTTCTCTTCATTGTAGAGAGGTTGATCTCCAGAGGCAGGGTCCATGATAGCCAAACGTTGATGAGCAAGATAACAGTCTTCATGACAATGCAAGCCACTCCAGTCAGGCCCTCTATGCTTCAACCTACACTTAATCGCAGACAATTAACACAAACCTCCATAAACAACCAAAACAAACGGAGGAATGAAACAGAGATTAAAGAAGCAACCTGCGAGACAATTCAATGACACGGGACCGTTTGGCCTGAGAGTTGTCTATGCAACCAAACAGTGCGAGAATCCCACACATGTCTGAACCCGCTCGAACCTTACCGGCGGCTGGCTACTCTGTGTCTCTCTGTCTTTAGTGTGTAAGAGAAAGACACGGTTTGGAGGCTGCCGACTGGAAATGCAATGGGCGTGTGTGCTTGCGTTTGTGTATTATGCTTATACGGTAAGCTTTTTCAATCACAGCCGTTGATTCATTCTGACCAAAAAGATTCCACACCCTTTAATTTCTTTAATTGTTGATTTATATTCTGAATCCAACATTAGGGTTTTGTAATTTGTAACTGTATCAGTCAGATTCATGATTTGATTTCAAAGATTCCACTTGATGGCCCGACACTTCGCAATAAGTCTTTTTCATTTTTCTTGTTTTTAGGTTTCTTTACCCGTATCTTTTTTTTTTTAACAGGGACTTAACGCATATTATTAATATCTCAAGTTAAAATGTCATACAGAAAAAATAGAGGACATACCCTCTATTTAAAATTAGACATAAAATTAGTTGTCTTAGTTATCGTATGAGCAATTAGATTCGCTGACTTCTTAATAAAAACAGTAGAAATAAACTGATGCCCGTTAAGAAGAGTTTTACAATCTTAAATAATCATTGAAAAGTAAGAATTACCCGTATCTTAGTACATAACAATTTTTTATTAAGAGTCGTAGGTTCTAACAAAGCCGAATCATTATTGATCACTTTTTCTAATTCTTCTTAGGACTTTTTTCTTTCTTGTAGTCTCTAAGTGTAATGTTCTCGCATCTTTTCACTAGAGCGTTAAGATGTTTCTTTCTTAATATGTCTGAACCACCAAGTCTTAATATTAGTCACTTTTAATTTATCTCTTAGTATTACATTTATAATCTTATCTCTTTTATTAAAGTTATATATCCGCCGACGAAACATCTTTTTCTTCGCCACTATTAACTTATAATTATACACCTATTTAATAGGTTAACATTTTAGTCCATGGAATATGATTGGGCTAATTACTAAAACTAAATTTAAAATTATATTTGATATTTTGTTAATATTACTTAGCATAATCACATAACTTGTTAAGGCAAACTCTAGTCCAAAATGTTTACATTTGAGAAAATTAATTCAAAATTAATTCGAAACATTTAAAATATTTTGTCAAAACGGTTTAATATAATTATTGAAAATAAATTTGCTTTAAATTTTAAATATTTAAATAATTATACTAACACTGTGCCATTTTCAATTTTGATTCCGGGTCAGAGCTTGAACTCGTCATCAGAATCCCTGACCGGGTTCGGCCCGGCCGTTGCGATTACAACAGTATTGGCCTAACCGCCGAACTAACCAAGACGCACACTCACACCTGCACCAGAAACCAGAGAGCGTGAAAATGGCGGGCAGATTAGGAAGAAAAGTTGTGCACTTCGCGAACCTTCCGATAAGGCTCCTCTCAGGCTCGCACCCACCACCTTCACGAACATCAAAGAAATCGCCTTGACAACCGTTCCATCTGCCTCCAAGATCGAAATCAAGCGAGTCCTCCAGTCACTCCACGACTTCGACGTCGACAAGGTCCGTACACTCGACATGGAGGGCAGGAAGAGGAAGCGTGGCGGTCTGCTCATCGCCAAGCCCGACTATAAGAAGGCGTACTTGACTCTCGGTATACCTCTTTCCGTTTCTCCTCATATCTTCCCTCTCAAGGCCTTAGCTGATGAGAAGGAGAGGATGAATAAACAGAAAAAATCTAGCTTTGTTGAAGAAGACGGTGGCGATGGGAAGAGGAGGCTTTGGCTTGACGAAGTTAAGGAGGAGAGGGCTGACAAGCCAAGCTGTAGTGCCCGCCGCAGCGGTGACGTGGCGGCTGACAAGACTAAGTTTCCTTGTGAGTAGCATGAGGACTGGTAGGTAATTCTGGAGTTAGGGTTTTTGTTTTGATTCATGAGAAACGAGTTAGTAACATGTTGTGAGATTAGGGTTTTGAATGGCTTTTACCATTTTCTTTTAGCATCCTTTAATGTCATTTAATCAATTTCGTGCCCTCTTATAATGTTAAAGAAGTAGACTTTTGTTGTTAAGTTCTGCAAATGGACAAGCAGTGTCCTTGCTTGGGGAACTTCAATTACCTTGGTTAGGTTGTTTTGCTAATCATCTGCTTGTTATGAAGAATTAACACTTCCATTTCTGTGATTCTGCAATTGCTAATATTGTACATACACCATTAGGAAACTTGTATGCCTCTAATAAATAAGTTTGTGGCAAACTTTAAGCATAATACCTCCACCAGTATGAAAGACGTGCAGGTGGATAGATGCTTGGATGCTACGTGTCTTAACTGATGAGCAAAAAGCTCAGTAGAAACTTTTCTGGAAGCATTAAGAAAGGCATGCAGTAGTAGAATCTAGAGGATTGGCTTACTATTCAAGCCTTCCATCAGCTCGATTTAGCATATGTCAGTCTGGCGCTTAGAACGATTATGATAAGGATAACCTTCTCTCAGAGCTTCTATTGCAGTCTAGTGGAATGGATTGTCTCTGTTCTGCTTCAGTTTCTTCTATATCTCCTTTTTTATGGAGAAGAGATGATCTCCTGATCTTTTTCCAATTGATACTCCAGCCTGATATGCTCTTTTTCTTGTTGTTTACCTTGTCATATTCATGTTGCAGCTCGGAGTAGTCTCTCTGCAACTCTGCCATCTTTGCCTTTACAGTCTCTAGTTCTTCCTTAAGGACCGTTATTTCTAGTTCTTCCTTAAGGACCGTTATTTCTGTTTTTGTCGCTGATTGATTTGACTCTTGCTCCGAGCTGTTTCCACTTGCTATTTGCTCTTTCCCTTGCAAGGATGTTCTCATTTTCACTTGCTCTACAAACAAAACCTGCATATCCACCTTCGACTAAATAATATGAAGCATATAGGCAGATTGTGTGCCAAATTTTTCGTGAAAATTTTCATCTGCAAGATATCTGCACAATTCACATGGGTTGGTATGCCTACATTATGGAGGTGAGGTTTGCCATTTACATAAACATTCAAGAATCTTATACGCTGTAGGTTCCCAGCAATTTTTAATCAGTGGCAAGTGGAATTTTTTCCGTAAGCTTTTCAGTAGTCTCTAAGGCATTTCAAAATAGGTATATTCTTTAAATTCTGTGTAGAGTGTATTCATGGATCTTGACAAGCATTTGTTATTTTAAGCTTCTGATAAATTTTACCTGAATCACAGTTCTTACAGGCAGCCTTTCATTTTTTGCTACATGCATGCATGCATCCAGCGATAATGTCTCACAGTTCATAATTTTGCACAGCCTTTTCCGTTCATGCTCAGAGAGTGATGGATGAGTCTGAACCAATTTTAGGGATTTTAGACTTCATTATCCTGCATAATAGAAGTTTATACATAAATTAAGGCAAACCTGGAGGTATGTGTCAATAGCTCTGTAAAGACCATCATCACACATTCGAGCATTTTCTGGCAGAGATTCCGCCAAAACTTGAAATTTGGTAACAGAAAGATTTGGGTCTCTTGCAATCTCAGCTAGGTAATTATCCAATAGCTTGGCGACAAATGACTTCCCGGGTATTGGTTGCATTTGTTGTTGCTCTTGTTGATGCATCAGGTAGTATTCTATAATTCTTTGTACCGCATCAATGTTATGCATTGTGCATTTTTCGGCAAGTCTGTACCACATGTCTTTGACAATTAGTAATTATTTAAAGGTAAGAGCTAAATATGTATGCTACCTGTCCATGCTATAGTGTTCTGTCATAGATCAAGCAAGAAAGAGAGGGTGGAACACTCACTTTGTTGTTTTCACTTGATCCTCGCTTTTGTAATTAGGAAGTAAGAGATCATTAACGTTGGCACTTTCCAAAGTTATCCCTGCTCTTTTCTCAAGCTCTGAAATCAAAGCTGGAGATGCGCAATAAACCATGGCCATCTTTAACATCTTCAGTAGGAACTTACATGGGACAGAATCATGTTGAGGAGGAAGTATGCTTACTAGGCTTTCAATAATGTTCTTTTGCTCCTTTCTATGTCCAATACCCTCATCTTCCTTCCTTCCACTCAAAATACTGAAATGTAACTCAGTTTTTCCGTACCCATAACCTCTTAGTCCTTCCAATTCCAGATCCAAACCTGGCAACCATCTCACAGCATAATGCATTATACTTTTGCCTACAATATCTGGTTTCACCCCCCTTGCCCTAATTGCAGTTATTATCCTCATGTAGTGATCAATGTGAAGTGTAGCCACATCTTCATACCACCACCCTTCTTCATTAACTGCATCTCCAGTTGAAGCATTCTGTCTAGAAGCCTTCCATGCAATTAAATCACAGCATCTTCTAACAATTTGTAGATTTTCAGCCCATGGTGATAAATTTTCGCAAGATTTAAGAACATTGATAGTATCTTTCCAGGAAGATAGGATTATGAATGAAAGATATGCTTCTGTCTTCGAGATAAGGTTTCCATCTTCAAATTCTTCACTCATCTCTAAGAATTCAGAGGCACATCGTAGTGGCGCTATGTTGGTGGGGTTTAAATCCAATGGAAGGCCATAACAGAATTTTAGAATGATTTCAAATGTTTCTGATCCACCTGGGAAGTTTTCAAATTTGAGTTCATAGCCAAAATTTGAAATTGAAGGCTGAAGTTCCAGATGCCCTATATAGCCGCATTTGGATACCAAGGGATACTGTTAGAGCAAAGATGAATGAGTTAGTATATATATGTTAGGGTTTATCTGGAGAAACTTAATCTATACACTGATTTGTGCTTCAAAACTGTTAAAATAAAAGAAGACGATTTTATCAACCAAAATCAGTTTCCTTAGGTTTGATATGCTGTAGAATAGGATATTCAAGTTGCCTTATTTAGAACTGCTGGCTATGATGTCTTGCCTATGTTTTGTCACTTGTAGCATAATATGCACTGTTGTTTTCAAAGATAGAGGGAATAATTTATTTCCATCTTGAGATGAGGAAAGTAGTTTGACGACAAGGTTTCCGCATGGCTGAATATGCTAAACTTTGTAGTTTTGCCTTTTCATATTCTTTTCCTTAACATGTATGAATCTAGGTTTCCTGGAAGGCTAAAACTTCCCAATTTGGTTCTAGGCTTTCATATGATACAGAGTTGTGAAATTGTAAGCTTGTGTGCTATACTTCTCTGGGAAGAAACATGTGTTCTCATCATTCTTTACTTTTCTGGGGAGAAACATACTTTCTCATCACTCTTTGTATAATCTTGTTTTTTGTGGTGAATTTGTATCTCTTCCTCGAGAAGAGATTATGGACAGGGGTGCTGGGACATCAGAAATAGAAGAGGGATTTTGTGGATGCAGAATGGGCTGTAGTCTTTCAAATGTTCCATCTTCATGTACCTTTAGACATATACTATTTGTTTTTATTTTGTATCTGGGAAACATTATACCTGTATGATTTCCATTGTAGCAAAAGTAAAAATGCACCTTATCTGCTCAAATATCATTGTTTTAGATGCAGCGAAGTGATATCTTCTTCGACTGATTGCACCAGTTATCTAGTGAGCAAATTCAGTTCTCTATCAATCTATGTCATGCAAACACGAAAGAGAAGGGCAGATTGTGCCTTGTGAAGCTATGTCTTTGCTTCTACCAGTGAATTACCTTGTGGACTGTAAAAGTGACGTCTTGAACTTGAATAGATAGATCTGTTGGGACCTGGGAACTGACGGACCTGCATGATCCCATGAGGGGAGGGGGGCATGAGTAAGAGAGAGCTGCTGCATAAGGTAATACAGGCTCAGATATTTGTCTTACTCCAGGAATAAATACTTACTGCATCTGCCAACTAACCAACTACTACCGATGCAAAAAGTATTACTGGTTTACTTGCTAAAAATATGATTGATATAAGCAGCAGTACCATGATTGTTCTTTCTTCACAAAGCTATCAGCTAAAGCCATAGCGTCGGTGGGAAGAATGATGCTTCTTTCACGAACTCTGTCCATTCCATCAGAATCACTTCCTGGGCTTTCCAATCGACCTGCAAAAAGGCTTTTCATGGCGGCTGAACTTGAGCTATGCAGATGTTATCGATGGTAGGATTTGGTTGGCATAATAACATGCTAAAGAGATTATTGGATAGGGGGGGTTTGGTTTCAATAAATGCAAACAATGGAGTTTGTGGTTAGAATAAGCTTACTGTTAAGTAAGCTGGTGAGCTGCACATGTTGTTCCTGTCATTGTCACAAATCTGAAGAGAAGGAGAGTGCTCAGAAGAGAAATTGGGACAGAGATACACATCACACAGGTTCTGAGAGTCAGAGGTGAGAATGTTTTGGTTCTGAATTGTCAATTTTGAACCACGTATTTGTTGCCTGGCCCAACATTAGTATTGTACTTGTGTGGCTCCAACCTTAAAGCTGCTTTTTGCTAGCCTGAACATTGCTTTCTTCTTTGGAATTATTGATGAAAGGTGGATACATTGCTATCAAATCAATTCCTCTCATCTTTTATAAGCTCCTTTCTCTATCTCCATGTGCATATTTTTAATATTACACACACATATACACACGTATAATAGTCCAAAACGTAGAGATGAAAAATTAGTTTGGGCCTCCATTTGAACTCAATATGTATTTAAATTTAATAATGTTTTTAAAATAGGACAGAAAATTTAAAGTTTAAAAGGCTTAACTAGAATGAGACTTTTTATAAAATTAATTAAAAATAGAATAAAATTAAAAAATTTGAAATATAATTGTAAGAAATTGTCCTACTCTTAATCAATAAAAATTAATTGATTTATTTTGGTTTATAATAACTTACTAATTTAAAAAAATAAACTGATTAATTAATAAATCGATTATTTTTTATGATTAATTAATAAATCGATTATTTTTTAATAACAAGAGTTATTAAAGTAAATTAAATTAAAACTTAAAAATTAAATTAAAAGGTTTGTTAATTTAAGATTTTTATGGTTGATTTGGTTAAATTTTTTAATCATTAAAATTTAATTAGATATGTGATCGAATATTTAAATTTGATTTCATATTTTTTGTTTTTATTAATTATAAGCACATTCTTCTTGTTTCATTTTTAAGTCATTTGAATTTATCCTTGAGTGTGTGACTTTTGGCAGATTGATGTCACACCTAATAAAAAAACTACTACCTGAGAGTCAATTGTTTCGTTGGAAAGATTGGTTCTTCTGGAGGTAGATGTTGACTAATTTTCTTTAATTGCTAAACAACTTTTGTTTATTTTGGACTCCACGAGGTGATTTTTTCTTCAATAATTTTGATAGCTGACTGCTGACACGTGAGGGACAAAATCCCTAATATAATTTATGATTCTTAAAAATTGTTGGATTTGTTTAAAAGTGAGATTTGTATATGAGAAGTTTAGTAATTTTGCATCTATATGTGAGTCGGGCTGG
Organism: Erythroxylum plowmanianum; assembly: GCA_025531925.1. Taxonomy (NCBI): domain Eukaryota; kingdom Viridiplantae; phylum Streptophyta; class Magnoliopsida; order Malpighiales; family Erythroxylaceae; genus Erythroxylum; species Erythroxylum plowmanianum. The sequence continues at coordinate 2,182,077 of JANVCQ010000232.1, forward strand.
TAGAATTTACCGTGAAACTTTCTAAGAAGTCAATTTGCGTTAAACTAATTTGACTTTTGCAAGTTGAGAGCATACTGTCATATTTCTTGGTAAGATCCAAAATTTTAGCAACAGGGCTTGATGCTCTTGTTGGATCTGAGAGTAAAGCAAGATATCATCAATATAAATTAAGGAATTTGAGAGAATACCACTATAGATTTTGGTCATAGCTCTTTAGAACAATGATGGGCAACTTTTAGCCTAAATTGCATGACGGTCCACTAATACTGGACATTAAGAATAAAGAATATAATCTTTTGGCTCAATACCTAATTGCCAAAAACTAGCTTTTAGATCGAACTTTGAAAATATTTTGCCTTCCTTCAGAACAACACCTGTGTATTTATCTTGGGCGTAGAAAACTTGTCATCTTGTAAAAAGTGATTTAGAGGCTTGTAGTTAATGACTAATCTCTTTGATCCTCTTGTCTTTTCTTTTTTCTTCCACATAAAATGCTTCGCATGTCCAATCGGATTTCGTTGGTTCGACTAGTCCTTGTTTAAGGAGTATAACACATTCTTCTTATGTCATCTTTAAGTCATTTGAATCAGGTCTCAAAATGAGACCACTATTGTATAAATTCCATGATAGATGCTCTCACAACAATTAGTGAAGATGCCTGAGGAGTGGATCACAAATTATGAAAAGGAGTTTCATACTCCTCATTGGCGGTCTATTCATACACTACTTCCCTTATTTTGAGAAGTTTAAAAGATGGAATAGTAAAATCCTTTTTTCAACAAACCGGGAGAAGAATGCCCAGAATTATTTAGACCCTCTTTTGACTCAATCACGATGATCAACCCAAAATTTTCTCATAAAGAAGGTGTTGATGACCCTCCAATCCACTTTGTTAACCATGATGGACAAGAAGTATATGTTAGCCATGTTAATGGCCATTTCACTTAGGACGCAAATCCATCTATGTGCAACTCTGATTGTAATTGTTGGATGGATGATGATTTTACCCTTTGTTTGGATCCTTACTTGCACAAGGGAAAGGAAAGGAAATATTGAGGGGAAAAGAGGAGAAAATAATGGAAGAGAAATGAGACTTTCTTTCCTCTGTTTGTTTTCTTAATCTATCAAAGGAGGGAATTGAAACTTATATTGGACAAAAGAATTTTTTGAAACCTTTATACCCTTGATTATGGAACTTGTTTTATTTTTTGCTATGAAAACTTCAACATACACAAATAAAGTATTGTCAGATTTAATAACAGAACTCCACGATGAAGCTTCAAAGAGTTGAAATTTCTATTTGTAACTAGAGTTTTTAATTTTCCAATTGCTGTGGAATATAAAACAATATCTTTGGCATAAAAAAAAAGAATTTCATCATACACTGCATGCTTATTCTACTACCATCTGTCATATGCTTATTCCACTACCAAGATCAATCTCATCCATATGTCAAGAGAACAACTATTCTATTTTGTAGAATAAAAATGAAATTAAGATTTAATATGCATATTAAAATAAAACAAGTTACATATAACTATATGTATATTTACATGGTTTAGAATTT
>JANVCQ010000232.1:2183743-2225180 GCA_025531925.1 Erythroxylum plowmanianum
TCCCCTCTATTTGATAACTCCGTATCCACTTCAGAAATTTCCTCTTCAAGTGCACCTAAACTCATCAAAAAATTATGTAGGATAGAGCATGCCAATACAATTTCACATTGAACATCAAATGAATATATCTTTTCATTTGAACTTCCAATGATAGGAAATCTTTTCTTTAAAACTCCAAATGCCCTTTCAACTGCATTACATAATGAAGCATGACGTAGGTTAAACAACTCTTTAGCATTTTCGGAACCTCTAGCTGAATACTCTTTTAAATGATACCGAACACCTCTATAAGGTGCAATTAGTCCACTCCTGAGCAGAAATCCCGCATTGACTAGGTAATACTTGCCTACAATTAAATAAATCAATTAATTTCAGCTTCTAAAATTCATAATTCAGTAAGCTAAAAATTAGTGAATTAATAAACCTAACATTATCTGAAGGAATTTTTAAATTATCCTCCCTAGTTAATACATTTTTAATAATTCTGGAATCGGACGTTGAACCTTCCCATCTAGCCAGAATATAAGTAAATCTTAGGTCAAACGTACATGCAGCAAGAACATTTTGTGTTGAGTAGTCCTTCCTATCACGAAATCTTGGAGCATCTGCATTTGACACCTTAACTATAATGTGAGTTCCATCAAGTGCACCGACACAATCTTAAAACAAGTTCATTATGAATACGAAGTTTAAGTACCTAATAATAACAATACCTAATGATAACATTTAACCAAGACAATATTCACCTTCAAGTACGAGAAGAATAGAGAAGTGTTTGCAATTTCTGACGGAACTTGAAAACCATCAGGTTGTTTGAGATATTCGACTTCAAGTGACATGATAGCACGTAAAACAGAGTGAAATTGTCTACATATCGTCTCAATTGAGCAACAGAAGAAGACAACCACTACACAAAGTTTTAAATTATGGGATACAATCATAAGAAATGTGATGACCTTTTCTTCTAACGAACATCGAACACTATCGTTTAGAAGACTAATGTTGCGAAGCTTTATACAAAGAAGTAAGAAAGTATCCGGTGTTATACGAATGAGATCATGACAATGCTTACTGTGAGTTTGCAAATGATGCATAATTTCTCCTCAAACTTGTTCTTTATATTAAGCTACTAAGTTTTTTTGCTTGAATGATCCATACATAGAACTACGACAAAGGCTAAGAAGATGGACTATATAACATATTAATTGAACGATTCATCTTCTGAATCATCTTCTTCAGTGAATCTCTAATCTAAATTATTCATTTTCTACTCAACATTTCAACATGTAAAACAATGTAGAAAATATCACTATATGTATATAATGTCTAAACAATATGAAAAACCCATATAGCAACATGTTAATCGTGTATATAAAATTATTAAACAACTACAAAATCTGATTATCAAATTATTATACAACTACAAAATTCATTGAAAATAAAAAAGAGGAAAAATAATTTAATTGCTTACCAAGAACTGAAAAACCCATATGAGATTGATCCATTAATTTCTTTTTCTTGTTTGGAAGATCAGCGGGGACAAACAAGAAAAAGTTATCTTAAAAGCATATTTTTCTATTCTTTTAGTAATATAGGTTACATTCAAATACATGAAGACAAAATTTTAATTCTTGCCACGTATATCATATCACACAAGCCCAACATATGCTTTGTCCGCCACATCCAATATTTACCATAGCATGCCAATAATCTCCAAAGACACCATAGAATAATTAAACATATAAGAAACTTGAGTTCAAGAAATAAAGTTTCCTTTCATGCTTCTGCCCATTATCCTAAGCAAATAAATCGAATTGTATAACCCAGTTGACCATAAGCAATTCCAAGTCTTGCACTAGCAGCGATAGCCAATTTCAAATCAAATTGAAGGCCACAATAGGAGTTCGAAAGCAGCAAAAACAAACACAACAAACAACTAAACCAAGTCATGCAAGTTGATTCTAACAAAAACTATCGGAACCTCACAGATCGTACTCCTCACAGCAACGAAACATTCAAAGAATTTAACAAAACAACAGAGCAGATAGGAAACAAAACAAAAAGCTAAACACAAAAGGAGAACGCTTCACATTAATTTCCAACCAATTAAACAACCTTACCTCTTTGGCGGGAGTTGTGCAGAAGAAAATAAGAAGAAAGGCAAGAGGTTGTGTTCTACGTGGGAATTGTGGCTAAGAGTGTTCTTTTTGTTGAGTTAAATAAGGATACAATGGTAATTTACGTATATTAGGGCTATCTTGTCTTGAATTTCTCCTCCTTTCCCACCAATTTCACGGGAAACACATTTGGTCCAAATTTCTCTCAGTTTCCTCTCCATTCTCTCACTTTCCTTTTGCTTATTTTTGTCCAAACGGTGGAAACCAAGAGGAGTTAAATTCTCTTCCTTTCTTTTCTCTTGCTTTCCTTCAATCCAAATCAGGGCTTAATAATGATTATGATGTTTACATCCCTAGAAGAATCTAGTCAAAGGTCAAAATCTTCATGCAAACTAGAAACAAAGATATGTTCCAAGTATGATGAAGATGATGACTCAAGACCTTGGGTTCGTCTTCGAAATCTTGAGCCCTAAACCACGGAATCTCTCTAAACTACTGAAAACAATTGGAAAAGAGCATCTGATCCAACTAAGATGCTCAGTGCCTTTTCTCCCCAAGGAAAGCCCTAAACTAGTACTTTGTATAATGATGAGATCATATGAGGACGATTTTTCACTCTTGGAAGCTCAAACCAACAAAACCACTTGAGTATCTGTGAGACCTTACTCGAGAACTACAGGTGTTAGTCCACATGGTAATCATGTACCTATTTTTCCAATAGAAGAAGTCCTCAATTGGCAAACACAAATGTTGTGGCATAAAATAATGTCCTGCGAATAATCGATTCAAAACTCGATGGTTTATCTGAACAGACGTAAGGACTAAACTCTAAAATTAATGTTATATCTCTCCGAGTGAAGCAACTACATCAATGATTGCTCAAAGTTCTCAAAGAAAGAAAGAGAATTTTAAAAAGTTCGAGAAAACTCAAAAGGATTGAGTCAGGCATGATTAAGAAACAATCCAGATTTGTCTATGGGTCATATCTCTCAACATTCCCGTGATTGGAATTATAACTTGAATATTTATGTTCTCGTATTAACAAATAAATTTTATCATAAGATGAATCTAAGTCATAAATTTTGATTTTATTTTTTAATTTGAAAATTAAAATTAAATAAAAGTCATAAATTTTGATTTTATGAAACTGAAATGATGTTAAACATTGGCCATATTAATCATGATTGTGAATGGAATGGATGTAACCATTTTGAATAATTAAAAAAAAATTCACTTAAAATAAATTTATCATAAAAATTAAAGTTAAAATAATATTATCGTGCGCCTGCTTTTTTAAGATATGAAATGTTAGATTAAACGAGCTGAGTGGCAAAAGAGGAAAAACAATCTTTTAACTAACTCGCGCCTCCTCACAACTGTTACGTAACTGTCATGCGTTAAAACTGAAACGATCTTTTTTTTTTCTTTTTCTTTTTTGTTAGTTTGTTTCAATTCGATCATTCGAATTCTCCAAAAGAAAAGGAAAAATGGCGACAGTGTCTCCTCTGGCCAAGTACAAGCTGGTGTTCCTCGGCGATCAGTCGGTGGGTAAGACCAGCATCATCACTCGATTCATGTACGATAAGTTCGACACCACTTATCAGGTATCAATTCTCTTGATCATATTTTCTTAAAATGATTTTTGGTGTTTAGATGAAATGGGGTTTGGAAGATTTGAGAGTAGTCGGATATGGATTTGGTTGTTTGGATCTGTTTGGTGACGTGAATTATTGAAAGCAGGGGAGTTGTTTACGTTTAGATTTTGTTTGTTGATCTGTTTGAGAGAAGAAGCTGATGTTTAATTTTGTAGCTTGGATCTTTGGGTTACGAGACTTCAGTGTTTTAGTGGTGTTCTGTGTTTGTTGTGCATTGCAGGCTACTATCGGAATTGATTTTCTGTCCAAAACAATGTACCTCGAAGATCGCACTGTTCGTTTGCAGCTTTGGTAGCCTATTCATACTCTTCTTGGGTTTTGATACGTGTGGTGGTTTCTGTTATCTTGTTATGGTGATTTTTTGCTACAGTTGTTTGAAGTGCTTTTGAAAAGCTTGAAATTTGATAGCATCGGTTGATCAACAATGCAAGAATCTTGTGAAATATTATAGGTTATCTTCTTCTACCTTTCTCAAAAGCTATTAATCCTGCAAAGGAGGAGTTGGAAAGAGTTTGCGTAGTGCTTTTCGTAGTTTCATAATAAGTTCAAGAGTCAGCATTAAAGTAGAGGAGGAACAATGAAGCAGATTAGTCTGAGATGATTTTAGGTTCTAGAACACAAGATTGTCTCCTGAGAGCACGAGGATGCGGGTTTTTGAATCAATGAAAATCAGTTCCAATTTTTGCATTTGAATTGAACTTCTTCAATTATGCTTCCTTTTTTTCCATTTTAGACCTCAATTTCTCGTTGGTAATGCTATTGTCAAAAGTTTCCTCTTCTTTTTGTTTACGAAATCCTGTTCTTGGAATAAGGATATAGTTGGCTGGTGTCTGTAATTATGTTGTTTTCTTTTGCTTGCAGTTGATAGCGATCGTTAAATATTTTGTGCCTAATTCCATCGAAAACTCTTTTATTTGCTAGTTTCTGAGGATTATGTTGTGTTCATCCACTTTGTTCCTGTGAATCTATTTTTTCGAACTTGTTTATTTAATTCTGTAGGGATACTGCTGGACAAGAAAGATTTAGAAGTCTTATACCCAGCTATATCCGGGATTCATCTGTTGCTGTAATTGGCTATGATGTAGCAAGTGAGTTGCTTTACTTGAAACTGTTTCAACTAATAGGAAATGATAAAATGGGATATTTTGCAGATGGACAAGGTTTCATTACTAGTTAAGATACAAATGATTGAAAGAAGTAAAAAGCAATATATTTGATATTTCACTCTTCTTGCATGAATTCGGATACGTGTATACTTGGGCATATTCCCACAAAATGCATCTACATTTACAGATGTTTCCCTTGCATTCTGAAGCAGATTTTCTTTAGTTTCTTGGTTCTTCTTTTTGTGCTTTTATTTTCCACAGGCAGTCATTCAATTTGCTCAAGGTTTGAAATTATTCTATACATTTGAGATTATACGATACTAAATGCATTATCTACTCATTATTATACAGATAGGCAATCGTTTTTGAACACTGCCAAGTGGATTGAGGAAGTACGAACAGAACGAGGGAGTGATGTTATTATAGTTCTTGTGGGCAACAAAACTGATTTAGTTGACAAAAGGTGAAATATTCTGACTGTAATTGCTGGTTTATCTTTTCTCTTGGGTCTGTAGTCCATATTAGTTTTTCTGGAAATTGTAGTCCATATTAGTTGGATATAACATATGGCTTTTTTGGTGTTGTCGATGGCTGCTTGTGGCGAAGAGATTTTGGACTTAGTTCTCTGATGTAAGAGTTGAAAGTCAGAGGAGCAATCACAAAAACTTGCTACTACATGTATATAAGTTTTCTTAGCATTACTGAGAAAATGGAATTTGTACATAGGCAGACAGCAGAAGGAACCTTATTGGAAAATGGCAATCGTAGCTGTATTTAGATTGAATAGTTGCTTAAAAAGACATGACGTTTACTTCTACTTTGCATTTATCAACTGTTTTGAATGAATGAGACCTGAATGGCTGTACATATTTACAATTATTTGTTGCTTTTTAAGCCCAACTCATATCCATACCTATAGTTATTTTACGCTGGCTCCCATTATGCAACGCTCGTGATCAAACAGGCAAGTTTCAATAGAGGAAGGGGATAGCAAGGCTCGTGAGTTTGGAGTTATGTTCATTGAAACCAGTGCCAAAGCAGGATTTAATATTAAGGTGAGAGACCATTCACCTAGTGTTAACAAAGTTTGAGCTGATTGATTCCTTGCTCACTTTGCTCATTTTCTCCTAGTCTCGGTGCTTTAGATATTGACACGTTTGTCTTTTATTTTAATGGAAACTTCAGCCTCTATTTCGCAAGATTGCTGCCGCTTTGCCAGGGATGGAAACACTTTCTTCAACAAAACAAGAAGACATGGTGGATGTCAACCTGAAGGCTACAGTCAGTTCATCCCAGACGGATCAACAAGGAGGGGGTTGTGCATGTTAGAGGAGCTTATTTTAGAGCAGATAGAGAAAACATCCGATACCCTTTCACACCATACAAACATTATCACAAAGCTGATGATGATTTTGACATGAACTACTCAGCTGCAGATTCGTTCAATATGTTACAGGTTTCGAAGACCTTAGGGGGGCATAAGGCCGTCTTCTTTATTTACCGTAAAATTTGACAATTGGACAATTAGGCTGTTCAGGCTGTTCTTGTTCATTACTCTCCAATTGCTTTTCCTGTTCATTACTATCCAATTTTTTTCTTTTCTATAACCAATATTTATACATTATCAACTGATTTTTCAACATCATTGCTTTGTAGTGAAAGAATTCGTTGATATACCAGACCAAAGTCGGGCAAATATTGCAGGTGAATTCATAATATTCATAGCCATTCCAGTAGCTCTTGCACAATTTAACAATGCAACATAGATATTAATCTCTTATTTTCTGAAAACTCATAGGGTTTAGATCGTGGTGCCATTTGGTAAATCGTTTTATGCTTCTAATATAAGATGAGAAACTCGACCAAACTTTCAATTGTTGGCGCCCTCTTGATTGCTAGTTATAGCTTAAACAGAACTGGAGCATAGTTATTACTTATGTACAGAGCACATGCTTACACTTGTCCTTGCAAATTAAGAGCAAAAAAGGATCTTCAGCAGCAAGTTTTATGGAGAGAACTTCAGATAAACAACTTGAAGCATGAAACTGAAAACTACTAAGAGAAACCGTTAGACATTAACAAATACCTCGACCGACTGCCTCACTCTTAATGTCAGATATATCAATATCAACGTCCCCAGGCTTGAGCTGCATCAAATTAAGAAACACGGCAGAGGTGGTTATAAAGAAGGCCTGGCAAATGGTAGACAAGAAAGACATGTTCTATAATGTATAATTGCTTTTTAGTTCTGCTCCTAAGCACCATGAACTGATGAATGGGTTAGTATCATTGTCATTGTATCTCAAAGTGCTCTGATGAACTTCCGACTTCTTATTAGTGGTAAGAATTAAATGAAGCAAAATCGTTAAGGGTTAATCCGACTATCATCACATGCTCTTCTGTAAAACATTTGTTATAGCTAAAAATTCCTGTCGATATGTGAAAGATTGCCTTAGTATTCAATCTACAGATTTTGACTGATCCAACTTTCATGTGTAAAGAAATCCACCCTAAAATGTGCATGATCCTACTGCACTATCAGGTTAGTCATCATAAGTCATAACAGCAAATGCATGTTAACAGCAAGAGATGCTACGCATACAAAGCCTTCACGAAAATAAAGCAATGCTGTGGAACTGAAAAACATCAACAAGAAAAAGAAAAGTTTCAGTTTTGCATTTTGCTAGTGAATCCAAAACTTACAGAATTGAGAATAGTAGAACAATTTTTCTTGAATCAAATGATGCTGTTCGCTTATATCTTCTGAGTCTATTATTAGATGTATCCTGAATTCTCTCTGTAAATGACTTATCTGTCAAGTGGAAACAATCAAAATCACAAAACAGAATTGCAAGCATATTTTGTGGGAATTTAACAGTAAAGCTTGAAACAGGAAATTTAATTGAAATCAGAGGAAACACTACAATGTTGTGAACTAAACATTATTGCCTTCAGCAAATGGAACAGAGCATATTACCAGCATATGCACGAGTTTTCAAAGTCTGTGAGCAGATAGTGAAACAAAGATGCAATAAACGTGAAGTAATGCTTTACATGGGAAACACCAGAAAAATTCCCCCTATCTCAACATGAAAATGGATGGATAAATTACCATGCCTCGGTAAGGCAACAGGATAAGCCCTCATACCTCTCGAAATCAACCTCATCAACGTGGAGCTCTGATTTGTAAAAAGCTGCATAAAACTGTAGAATATTTTTTGGCTTGCCTGTCTGATCAGCATCCCCTGCAATGTAACCAACAAATTGAAGCATAGCAAACAGATATATATGAAGATTATGTCATTAAGGCCAAGCTAGTGACGACTCGATAACACATTTAAACACTTTCAGGCTGCACTGATGTTCGTTTGCAACTTAAATCCAGTCTTTAATACACAGTAATATGTTGTAATTGTTCATTATTGTGAAGTACCAGAGGCTCTTACCGTTAGTAGACCCCCACTTTTCATACTTCCAGCTGTTTCATCATCTAATTTTGTCTTTTCACTACTTTCTAAGTCTAATTCTATATCAACAACGCATGGCGAATATGCCTCTGCATTTTCCATTGGCAAATTAACGAAGTTCTGCCAATTCGACCGAGGATCTATGCAAATCTGGGTTTTTGGTGGAAGAGGAAGTTCAACAAAGCCTAAGACGGCTAGCGGCGATGCACATTGTCGACCATTGTTCCCTCCACCTGCTAATAATGAAATACTATAGACATCTTGATCCTGTATCAATGACGAAAAGTTCAAAAGCACACAAATGAAAAATCTTATCCAAAGACTAAGAAAATTAAACAATTACTGTTTAGGAATCCAGAATGCATAGAATATAAAATACAGGGCAAGGTATGCATAAGATATTTATCAAAAATTTAAAACTCAAACTTAAAGAAATGGATCAGAGCAGCAAAATAAGCTTACAATATGACTGAGAAAGGGGCAATTTTCTTCCACTGAAGGGGGGGTCTTCTCAAGAAGTAGAGGCACAACCTCTGATATTTCAACAGAAGAACATCCTGTTAACCACACCACCATTGACACTAACATGGAAATTTAACCACATAACTGAAATGATTATAATTTTACCTAGAGAGCAATGCCCTCTTCCCTCACCAAAACTCGGCTGCTTCAGCAACTGAAAACAATCCAAAAAATCCAAGAATAAAAAAGAAATTTCAATCTCCATCCTCACTACATTGGATACGGGCTAAGCTTTCAATTCCACGAGATAAAACACAAAGGTGTCTTTGCTTCCAGAGAAAATGGAGAAGGAAATCTTAAAAAAGATTGGAACTTGGGTTATAAATGCTGACCAGGAACCAAAATTCAGACGATCAGCAGTTGGATATCGCGTAAGCTGGACTCCAAAATCAAAATATTTGCTACCAATGTAGCTAAAATTTGTAAACTTTACATGAAAAATAAGGTGGAGATGCTTAGAAAGTTGTCTAAGAAAACCCAAACGTATCTAACCTCATCGCAGGGGCTAGCGGCAGCCATTACAGAGATGAAACTGGAAGCTAAGCTTTAAGTTGTACAACAAAAATGGCGGCCACCCAGTTACTAAAACTTGCAGATAATAAAAAATTCTTTACACATAGCAACTCAAGAGAGAAAATGGGTGCGACCCAGAAAGAGTTAAACAGTGGGTGTGAGGGTTGGATACGAACGTTACAATGGAATATGGACGACGTTTGGGTTGTTTACCTGTGCTGTGCTGAGACAGAGAAGCTCCTGATTGCGACATCATCTTTAGACGACAAAAGCTTCCCACTTCCTATTATTTCTTTTCTTCATTTTTTGACCTCATTGCCCATACTAATTATATATACATATATCATCTAATAAAAATAAAATAATTTATAATTTAAATAAACTATATTAATTATTAATTATGAAAATACACTGAAAATTTATAAAATATAAATTATTACTTTATATCATTTTAGAATATATAATTTACATAGATTTATTTAAATAGATAAATATGGGGGCATCCCATCCTTGGAAAAGGACCCCTGCTGACCTCCACTGTAATCTTTCAGTGCTCTAGATTTGCTCAACACAACAGTACCAGAAACATTTTTCTTATATATTTCTAAAAAAAAACATTTTTCTTATATATTGAAAATAACATTTAATAAAGCCTACAACTTTTCATGAAAAAGCTTGAAATTATATTATATGCGTTCAAAAAATTAAAGAAAAATTAAGGAAAACAGAGGATATATATAAAATAAAATTTAGTGATAAATAAAGATGTGAACTTTTTTTATAGAAAGGGTCAAGAAGGGAAACATGGGAGGGTCAGAATCTTGTAAGTTGGCAATGAAGATGACTTGACATGTAAGTAGTATTTGTCAGGAACTTGGTCCCACATTGATGATACTTTCCCAAGACTTCATGAAACATTGAACCGGAAAAAAGAAACAGAACAGAAAAGAGCAAAAGCAGAGGAGGACAAGGTCTAAAGTTGTCGTTATGAAAGATCAGACTCAAGTCACGGGCCATGTATGTTCAAGTGCCTGTTCTTCTCGTGACTTGACTGGATCTTTTCTGTTCTAAAGGAGATTTTCAAGCACACAGGTTCGTTGGTTCTGATACGCAATCTATCAGGAATTAAGTTCAGGATTTATGTTACAGTATTAAGTAGAAGTTCATGGCCCAAAAGTCATAACTTTAAGCCTCCACAGTCAGGTTTCTCAACGTCCATCTGGAAAAAAACCCTCAAAAAGTCTCAGGAGAGGGATTGTTTTATACCAAGAGAGATCCTCATGATCAGAAAGCAAAGTTAATTTCATAGAAAAATGATCACATATGATTCACAAACGCATCTGACGAGCAAACAGGCCCGAATGCCTCGTCTCATCTATATAGCTTATCTTTCACTTTCACTTCTTGCTTGAAAAAAATCAGGAACAGGTGCAGTAGAACACAGATAGCACCAACGGCAGAATTATTAACTTCTCCTCCTAAAACAACAGTAATAATCCAGTGGTTCCTTTATGCAGATTGAATGTGTTTAACTCGATTCGACTTTGAGCAAGATCTTCATGAACTCGTATACAAAGTAGCTTATAGCAGCTGATGGTAAAACCTGCAGGATTATAAAATCCACTTGTTAGAACATCCAAGAAAGAAAGCTGATACCCAAAAGTGTAAACAGGTTAACGGTTTCTTTTTCTTTTTAGCATATTGAACACAGCAAGCTAGCAGAAAATACTGTCAATGCTATCGACAATCCCACCAGAACATCTGATTACTTCCAATCTTTCAAGCAGATCTCTCAAGATATCAAAAGGAAAAGTCCCTGAAAAGAGTATATGTATCATACCTGCAATAAGCTAGGTACTAATCCTGCATATAGAGCAGGAACACCTCCTTGTTCAACTATCTTGGCACAAGTCGCCAATGCACTCATCTTTGTTGCCCCAACTTGCATTTGAAGATGTCTCCTGACAACCTCAAATGGATAAGTCGCAGCTTCAGAGCAACAGCCAGCAATTGCCCCATAAAGCAATGTTCTCATGGGACCCAACTCCAGTTGCTCCAGTGCATTTAGTTTCTCACCCTCTTCTTTCAGATTTTGAATTCTCTTCCTTCCTTCTGGTGAATGAAGGTAAGCTGATTTTAACATATCATAGACACCATAGTAAACAGCACCTGAAGGTGCCATGCTCACTATTGAGGGAAGCAAACCCTTATAAAGGGAAAAAAAGCCTTCATTCTGGATCATGTAACGGAAAGTACCGATAACACCACCTAATGCTTCCCCACCAGGAGCCACTATTTTTGTTCTTACCTACAAAACATGAAGTTTGACAAATCACACAATGCTTAATGGAATAAGTAATCACGTTGAAGTATCCCATAAATTAATGCAGCTTTATGAAAAATTGTTCTCATACAGTCAACAACATGACAATGCATCCCTCATAATAGACCAACCACCATCAATTTGCAGAAGTAAAGCTGATGCAGGTTGGAAACTGAAGGTCCTAAGCTAAGATTCTTTTATATATTCAATGAGTCAATCATGAGGGTCAATGGATCCATTTGACACATATAGAGAGAGAGGTTGAATTCTTAGCTCATAACCAGTAACAATTAATTGATGAGATTTCAGTTATCAACACGCTTAAAATGAACATATATGTCACATGGAAACACATTATGGCAGCCACTTCCAAAAGCAACTGACATAGCGGGATAACTAGGATTTTTGCAGGCTTCCTTCCCTGGAAATCTTGGATTTTTGTTGGATTGATACTATGCAAAACTAAGACAAATGAATCTCATTTTTTAAAATGAAATCTAAGGTGAAGAAAAGAAATCACATATTACATCTACCAAGTATCAATCACTAGAAAACACAACCTTAGCACAGAAATTCTTCAAAATTAGTTTCAGAAAGTTGACTACACTGAAATTTCTTCAAGTGAACTAACAAAATAGAATTAGCGTGAAAGTGTCATCAACAAAACCTGGAGAAAAGAAAAGATGAACGCTGTCTGAGGAAGAGCGTGCTTTTATATCAGAAGATGAGCAATATTTGTTAAGTAGTGCATCATGTGCATTTCTAATTGCACTAAGTTAAAGAGAAGAAGCTCTCCAAATACCACACAGTCCATGATGTTCCCATCCTTTCTAATGAACTTCATATCAATCTTAGGCACAGATTCGTAGATTAAAAAATTTGGAAAAAAATACACGTTCACTCCACAAGACAAGACCATCAGCAATCTCTAGCAAGAAAATCAAGTCTATGGAAACACATAATGACTGTCAAAGTCTAAAGTTGCAGTTTACCGTGTCCATTGGCAAGCAAAGCAAGGTTGCAGTGATTCCAGCAGCAGCACCAGCAACAAACCTCTCAAAGTTCGTGGTTTCCTCATTCCCAGACCACTTCAACAACCGACTCCTGTAAGTATCATAAGCATAGAAATTGATAGATTTGAATGGAGCAGTTCGAAGAATATTGAGAACATTCCCTTTCCAGAAACCTCTCACTCCTTCAGTGGTTGCTATTCTCCTGATCAGCTCAAAAAGACTCTTCTGCTCACCTCTCACAATGTACTCCAGCTTCATCCTTTCCAAAGGCGCTATGAAAGTCCTATGACCAATACAAACAGTTCCCAAAAGTTACAAAAGTGAACATCGTAATCGAATATTTGTGATGGGAATTCATAAAACAAAAACCTTGAGACCATTGCAGCTACCACACCAGCCCAAAGATGCTTGGTGGTGTTCAAAGCAGCTGATCCCCGCACTTCAACTTTCTTTGCTACTTTCTCCACACCCGCCACTGTGAGAACCGCCGCATTTTCCTCCTCTAGATTTTTCTCATCGCCGTTTTGGTCCAACCTATCTCGCGATTCACCAACATACCCTTGTTGACCTGACAGACTGACTGACAAAAACACCCCAACGTTATGTCCGACGCATCTTCGCCGCCGTCGACGGCCATCAAACCTCAACACAGAACAACTATTCTTTGAAGAAATCAAAGAGACAACAGAAGGACAAGTGGGTTGGTAGCAGTCGAGAAAAAGACCCCCGATGAAGAGCGGCTGATTGGAGGTATCAGATTTGGAGTCGAACAGCCCATACATTGAATTGGACAAACAATGAGATCATGTAATTGAAGAGAAACCAAGTTCGTCACACAAAAAGAGAAAGACTAAAATCTATAAAATGGGACGGTTAAGTTTGTTTCTTTGTCAAGTTATGACGAAAGCGAGAGGCGTGAAGAGGAAGAGAGATAGAATAGTATCTCGATGATGTCCAAGTTGATGTTGTTGTTGTTGGAGATAGGAAAATGACAGAGATCGGAATATGGGAAATGCGGCGGAGGAAGCGGCGTAGTTTGGTAGTAATACGCCGCCTGCAACCGGAATTCACGTAGCTTTCATTGGGTTGGACTTGGCTGTGTACACTTTGCGTTGGGGTTGGGGAGGTTTTCGGCGTCTTGTGGTCGGTCTTTGGTCCGATCGAGGATGTCGACGTCAGGTATCGAAACTGATTCGTTTGGAATTTACAAGCATTGGGAAAAGCAATTACACACGTGGTGTTTCATATAATTATTTTTTAATTATTATTTTAATAAAAAATAATATTTATCTTTTTTAATCAAATAAACATTTTTTTATTTATATTATTACGAAATTTCGAACTAAGTGTAATAATAATGATTGTGATAATGTCCATTGAAAACACTTATTTAAGTACATTTTTTTTAACAAAAATTATTTTTAATAATATAAATATTTAGAACAAAGTTATTTAAAAACATGCAAATCAATTTATGTGTAATAACAAAAATAATTTTAAATTTTAAATTCAACCTAAAGTCAAATTTGAACTGAATCAATCTTTGGATCGGATCAAAAGCCCAAAGCCCGTACTTTTGGGCTTTTCAAACTTTTTCTGTGGACGTCGAGTCAAATCCGAGCTAAAATGACAACTCTAATCAACCCCTTCAACTTGCATGACTTGACTTTGATTAGTTTGATATATGCAAGTGTATGAGTGGAAGAATGTGACAATTCGTTGGAGAATAGCTAAGGACAGACTTGAAATGAATTGAAGATATGAAGGGGAATTCGCATATATGCGTCTTGGCGGAGGAATGTCTTGACAGAAAGTGAGAAACGTACCTTTCCTTTCCACCATGAGAATGTGGCTTCTCCCGAACCTGTCAGGATATTCCATCCTCTGTGCTTGAACACTAGAAAAGTAGATCAATCCTGAAAGCTCAAGTTCCTGCTACTATTCATTTTGTAATCTCCTGAATTGAAATCTTGAAGCTTACCAAAGTGAATCTTAAAGAGTAACCTGTAGCAAACACCAATAAACTAGTCCTATACAACTATCGCCCACTTCTGATAAAAACCTGGGCACAGAATTCAAGTCTAGACCTGGATAGTTCTTCCTTATATCTGGTTCTCACCCTCTACCTCAAATCAAACAAATCTCAAGCCAACATGGGAACCCTAATATTCTCTCCTACACCTTGAGCTGCTTGTCAAACTACTGTGCGATGACTTTTCAGTACTCCCTGGAAACATAATTTCATATTCCTACCACAGTAGAAGTTATATGTAACTATCTAAGTAGACTATCTGCAGGGAGTTATTTGGACTGAAACTACCAAGAATACAAGTAATAACAGTGCATTGTATTGAATTAACATTCACAAACAAATTTCGCTATTAGTTTGGTCTACTACAAACATGTACCACTTAATTTACTAATAGGATGATAAAACTAAGTAATTCCAGCCATGCTGCATTTGCAGTATCAATTTGACCATTCTACACAAAGAAGAATATAAGACTACTCGGTGAAGTTCTCAAACCATTTAAGTAGCTATTTCTATTTCTACCTTTTATTCTGAAAAGAAGCAAAAGGGTGGCGGTGTGCTTGTGCCATCTACTGTACATGGAAACAACCAAGTATACATTTTTTGTAACCCAGAGATTACCATCTGAAACATGGAGATCGGACAGCTCTTTCCACTGGTTGAAGGACAAGGGGAAAGAAGAAACAATCACAGAAGACAATGAAAGCTGTGTCCACTCTAAATGCTTAAAGCACCTACTTGAGAAAACCAAAGCTTCCCCCTCTCAGCTCTTGTCACTGGCACCAAGGCTCTCATAGAACAATATATAACCGTGGTCTGTGTTACTAGAAAACTCCTGTGCTGACCCAAAAAATGTCTGAATGACAGACTCATCAATCATTTCCACATTTTCGTCGTCGAAGAATAACCAGTGATTATGGCTTTTCACAAGGCTCACATAGTGCCCATGATTTGGCCCACTACCAACATGGACAACTACTGCAAATAGTGAGTACTCAATATCGGCACCTTCCAGTGTGTTGCTCAGTTTCAGCTCTAGTGGGAAGACAACTCTGTAAGACAGCTTCTTATACCGGCCTAGCTGCTCAATGTATTTGAACCTCTTTAGATGGATTACCAAGATGTGAGGAGGTTTCTTTATCTTCATCCTTTTCTGGGCTTCTTGCAAACTGAATGTAGAAAAAGACCAAAAGCTTAATACCTAAAAGACCATCAATAACTATCCAACACATTGACAGTAAAATGTTGCCGTAATTAGTAGAAATAATGAAACAGTAAAATAATTCAAACACTATTACAAAATGGGAACTATCTTGAATAGTAAAATGAGTATGATGCCAGCTAAGAGTTGATTGCTCTATTCACGGAAACAAAACATTGATTAGCTGCTCAGGTTCCAACCAGAACAGTGTGCCCTGATCAAAGAGCACACAGCAGAACCCCCAGAACTACCAGTTATAACAAGAGTGTGTGCAAAAACTACACACCTGCAGCACTTGTCACAGAAAAATTTATCTTCTGCATTCAAAGTCTCTGTGGAACTAAAGTTTTTTAAACAGCTTGTTATTGAGCTGTTCTGTTCAATATCAAGACTTAAGTCAAAAAAAGTTTCATCTCTTGCTGTCACAGTTTCACACTGCAAACACCTTGTCTCATTGGTAAGTATTCCCTGATTCAAACAAGTATGAGATCAATCAGATTAAAACAAAGTAAGAGCATGGGAGAAATAAGAGAACATCCAACAACAGATATGCAAGGAATTCATACGCTGCTAATGCTTATGAATTCAGTATACAACCCATCAATTTAATAGAAGCAGAAAAAATATTGAACTAGCATATATGCATTTTAAAGCACTCGCCTGAAAATTTTTGTGTACCCAGGTAACTAAAGGCTCTTTTGTGGGACCATTTGCCTGTGCATTTTTTAGCCCATTTACAGCCTTTTTGGGTGGCAATGAAGCTTCTGGGTCACTTTTCTCAGCTTTTGCTTCTTTCTCCAATGTGTCAACAAGTTCATTCAGCAAGAAATTCAAAAATTCATGAGCATCCTACATGACATATATGGACATTTGTTGCTCAAGAAGGTTTTACTGAGGTAGTGATAAAAGCGTGCATTCAACTGCCAAAATCAATCTCAGGAATCATTTAATCAATTAAAGCATAAGCAAATACCTGGTGCATATAACTACGGAAAATTTCATTTTGTTTCTTCAATCTCTGTACAAAACGCTTTGGTGCAATGACACCTGTTTTCTTTTTCTGCGAGCTTATCTATAAAATTAAAAAACCAAAAGTTATTACGGCACCATAGCTTGAGTGATGAAAAAATGCTAAATATATTTTTCAAAAGATAACATTTACTTACTTCTCCTTTCTGTAACTCAACAAAGAATTATGTTGCACGACATGTGAACTTCTTTATCCAATAGTTGACCAAGTGTAATTGCATGATTTTAAAGTTATTGCTATCAACTTCTTTATTCAATCATTGGCTAAGTGTAATAGCATGATATTAAAGTTATTGCCTTGAACTGCCAATGATAACGAGTCAGAAAATAGAAAAGATCAAACAATCCAGGCATCTTCATTTATTTTTTTGATCAAAACCATTCTGAACAATTTTGTGAAACGGGTGGAATGACCCAATAAAAGAAACTTTTCCATGAAGAGTAGATAAGCTCAATAGATATTGTTACTGTCATTAAGCTATGTCAAACAATAAAAAAGAGAGCATCAAACAATATATCCGGGGATAACCACATTCCATTCGATCAAAAACAGAGTTGCTGGAGAAAATGTTACTAATACCATTCACCTCAATAAAGCAAATCAAATGAAACAATTAGTTCTATCGCATTTAAGAAAAAATAAGAGGTGTTGAGAAATTTTTTGAACTGAAAAGATGTAAAAAATGAGAATGCACTCAGCCTCTTTCCCATTTTGCAAAAGTGGTCATCTTTAATTATTATGAATGACACATTCTATTATAACTTCAAATACAAAGCTAACAACTAATGTCAAAAGGAGACAATCACATTTGAACGTAGAAAAAAAAAATGAATATGTGCAAACACGCGGTAATATCAAAAACTGCAACAACAGTGATAGCTAGAAAATGAGAGAAATAGATGGAATGCAATTGACAACCATGACGAAATAACCAGAATGAGTCCCATAACAATTCATCATAGAAAAATGAAAGTAAGATCAAAAGACAACCCTTCAGAATTGTCACCTGTGAAAATAGATCTGCCAAGCATGTCAAGAGGTTCTCTTCAACATCCGCAATATTTTTGTTAGTTGCATAATAGTCTAGTAACTGTTCACGAAATGGTACACAAAAATAAAGTGCCTGCATGGTGAACAAAGATTCAGAGGATCAGAAAATGTTGCAGGAGAGAATCTCCAAATAACCAAAGGACACGATTCTTATCATTCGCAGCAACTAATAATAACACATAAAGAATCTTCTCACCAAACCCTAACACGGTAAAAGAATTAAAAGGTCAATAGAGAACACATTCTGGGCAAAAAGATTACAACGTAATTTGAAAACAAGTTCTCAAATGCACATCGGTGGGCCAGTGAGCAACCAATCCTCTCGACAATGATTATTCATACGCACAGAAGCTCTACACACCATAAGCTTAGAAGTCAGAAATTTAACCGGATTCCACAGTAAGACCACTTAAGAAACTTCCGAATTAGGAGAACAGAAAATTCAGACCTAACCCGTTTGATTAAGCATAAAATCAACCGCAGAAGTGAAGAGAAAACACTAAATGAACGAAGTTGGAAAAAAAAAAGTTAGAGAATTTGGAAATCATAGAGAATAGATAAAGAAAGAAGAGGGGAGGAAAATAAAAACCTGCAAGACGCTGTTGCAGTAACAAGTATTGCCAAAGTTCTCGAGGCCAAAGTAGCGCTCTCCTTCAGGGAATTGATCGCCTAGAGCTTTCTCGAGTTTGGAGCCAGCCGCACCCATCACCACATTCACTGCTCCTCCCTCTAATCTCTCTCTTTATTCCTTCTTCCTCTTATCTTCTTCTCTATTCAACTCCCCACAAACTGCATCAAATGGCTTCACTCTCTGTTCAGGCCTTTGATTTGTATGTGAAATGGGGAATTTTTGAGGAAGAAGAAGAGGGTTTTGCTTCTGCTTTTGCACAAGCAAAGAAATATACAAAACTTTTGGAATAGATTATAAATAGATACATATATTTATTGATATTGTCAATTAAGTCCCTCAAGTACATCAATTAGTGCAATCTCGTCCTTTTGCCCAAATATTGATTTTGGCTAATGAATTAATAAAATAAAATAAATGAAATTAATATTTAAATTACTAAGTATATATTTTTATAAAATAAAAATATTAACCTAAAAATTTATTCTTAATTACTTATCAAAATATAAAATGAATAAATTTGAAATAAAAATTATGAATAGATGACTATGAGTAAATTTGAAATATAAATATGAATAGTTATGATTATGAATATGAAATAATTTAGTATAATATTAAATTAATTAATAAATTTTATTGTAACATAATTTTAATTATATCTAAATTTTTAATACTTTAAATTTAAATTTTACAAGTTGATTTAATTCAAAATAATTTGTTTAATTAAAATTAAATTTATTTAATTCAAAATTAGATTAAACTTTTAATATTTTTAATCAAATTTATAAATAAAAAATAGGGTAAACTAATCCCATTAATCGGATTATATGAATTTTTATTTAACATGCGTACTATCATATAGTCTTAAATCTCGTTTTATTGTGAGATTTCGAATTGAGTGATGATGATAATGATTTTATATATTTATATTTTATAAATATTATAAATTTAATTTTACAAATATTTCAAAATGTTAAATTTTTTTAAATTTGTACAAAAATTTAACTGGATGATGATGATGATAAAATATGCTAATTTTATAATTTTGCAATTAAATTTCTACATTTTCAAAAAAAAAAGTTCACAACAAATTGCATTTCAAGAATTCTCTTAAAAACTCAAAAGTACTTAATTGCTGAAATATGAAATACTATGAACAAAAGGAAAAAAGAAAACCATAAAAACTAGAAAACCAGGGGAGCAGAGTTACACAGCGGAGCTAATTTCCTTATCTACTTCATTGAGACCGTCATTGAGCAATTGATTGGAAGCGACACACTGCACACAGAGAGCTGAAGAGATAGAAAGCACGAAGACATGTTTAACCTTTCAACTTTGACTCTACCTCCAAAGCCTGCGTTGCATATCCCCAACTCCGGCTTCTCCGGAATCCAAATCCGCCACAAATGTCACCTTCCGGCTTGCCAACCCATGAAACCGCGATTCTCGTCTTCCAAAACCCCATCTTCGCCTGTGATAATGATGGCAAAGAGAGAAGAAGAGTTGAAGGAAATCAGGTCCAAGACCACAGAGGAAATCAACGAAGAGGTTGTTGATCTTAAAGGCGAGCTTTTTATGCTCCGACTTCAGAAATCGGCGCGTAACGAGTTCAAGTCCAGCGAGTTTCGCCGTATGCTCAAAAGGGTTTGTGCTTCTTGATTCCCTTTTCAAGCCCTTTTGCTGTTTACGGATTTCTTATCTGTTGCAGTTGGTAAAATGTTAAATTCAAGCTCTGAGTTTGCCTTTTATACTCGTATGGTAATGGCGAGATATTTGTTGTGCAGCAATTTTGTTTGCTTTACTGGTATCACATTGTGCTTTTAGTGAAGCTTGATTAGCTTGGAGTTGTTAATCATGGTGTGTGGTATGTGACATAAACGAATTGCAAACTTGGTCCATGTACCTGGAGATGGGAACTTTCTGGTTTATGTTTTGGACAGTGAAGCAGATGTATGCTGTCTGTAAAATTAGGTGGAGAGTTTACCAAAAAGTTGAAGTGATTAGGTACTTCTTCTCATGCCATGATAATATAGGCTAAAGAGGGTTTTGGTTTTGAAAAAGTTTTAGAGTTTCTAGTGGAAGCTTTGTGCTCTAGTTGTGTGATATCAAGATTAATGTTCCCAGAACGATGGCTTTTATTTTGCTTCTATTGTTGCTTTTGTCCATTTTTCACTTTTCCAGTTGCTGAATGCTAGAAAGGAGGAATCTTAATATTTGTTGATACTAGTTATGCACTAGAAGTTGTAATTTTAGTTTTTTTAGTAACTATTCTTGGTTACTATCATCCTGAGTGCTGCCTCTGCTAATATTCTCGCACACGATGCTGGTTCTCAAGACCATATAGCAGGGATTGCGTAAGCAAGAAAGTCTGTATAAGCTCAAATGATGTTGATTGCTTGTTTACTCTGGGCCAAAAGCTCAAATGACGATTGTTATTCAGAAGTTTTATTTGTAATGATCTTTGTGAATTGGATATAAACGTATCTTGTAGTAAGTCAATTACTACATTTGACTAGTGCTAGTGAAACTAGATGAATGCTCTGCTTTGATGTTTGTTCTATAAATGTTGATGATAGATATTGAGCTATGTGCATAATGAACCAAATACCCTTTATATACCATTTTCGACTTCTTTAATTGTGGTTAAAAATAAAAAATTACAGATTGCTCGCATGCTTACTGTTAAGCGAGAAAGAGAAATTGAGGAGGGGATAAATAAGAGGTTGTCAAGAAAGCTCGACAGGCAATGGAAGAAAAATATAGTTGTCAGACCACCCCCATCTTTGAAAAAGTTGCAAGAGGAAGAAGCTGCTGCTGCTGCAGAAGCTGAAAAATCTGCGTGAGACTCGTCCAAATGTCTCTTCTTGACTCTGAAAAATGTACCTTTTTATGATAAAGCAGTAATAACTAATAACTCCTTAAACTATTGCCATGTTTCTTCTCTTTCTGTATAATGTTCTGCTGTTCGTGGTTCTACTTTTCTTTTTCTCCTTTTCGTAACGTAACCTCTCTATGATTGGAAGTCCCTGTGGCATTTGGTAGTGTTATTAAAGTCATTGTTTTGAAGGCTCCAGCTTTTCAACTTTGTTGCCAATACTATATCACTGCCAATTGAATCGTTTTTCTACAACATATAACCTAGTCTAAGACTTTCTGCAACATATGACCTTCCAAAAGTCAATCCATGGATTCCTTTATTACATTTTTCAACTTTCCATCATTAGAATAGTTGTCTCCAGGAAGATTCTTTTATGGGAGACCATTACAGTGTTTGCAAGAACAGCTCAAATGGAAGGATTATGCATCATCCTGACGAATTTGGGAAAGAGTTGACAAATTTGGGAAATAGTACCATTACAGGTATAAACTCAGTCTCGTGATGCAAAAGAGAAAAACTGTATAAAGGAACCATGTGCTTGTGTCGTGGAAAAGCATGCCAAGCTAGTAGTCAGCTTACTCTAGACACAGATCGTATCCTGTTTTCTAATAACCCTTTCCTACTAACTCCCATTATGTCCAAAGATTCTTTTTCACGAATGCAGCTTTTGACTATGAGCATGTGGCTCTTCTGCTTTTCAACCTTTCCATTTGATTCTTGCTTTTTCATGATAAAACCTGTCAAGCCCTATCGACAAATCTTTCTTACTGATCTCTTCTGCAAAATGAGTTGCTGTTGGAAATGGGGTGTGGAAACTTCTGTCTTTAGGGCTCTTCTGTTCATTGATGGCTTGGGAATATCAAAGCACGTACATGACAAGCTTAAATGTCACAACTCCTGATCATCAAGGTATGTTTCTGAAATTCACTTCTTGCTTTAAACATATCTAAATTCGGTTTCTTAACTAGTTACTTGATCGGAATGTCACATCGGATCAAATTGTAGTTTGTCACTAGATATTTACTTTTTCTGATATATGTAACAGGAGGAAGATAGGTTGTTATATATTCAGGAAATGTAGTACTGATGCTCACTGAAATTTAATTACCTCAACCATCAATTTGATCTGGTAAAGGATAACATAGACTTATCATCAATCTTAAACAGAGTTTAAGAAACTTGGATAGCACCTCTATGTCCTAAATAGGGATGAGAATTTAGTTGAATCCGAACCAGGTCAAAGTCAATAAACTAAGATCAAATTGAATTTCAATTTTAAGACCTTTAAAAAAATTTTAAGTTCGAACTCGGGCTAGCTTGACTCATTACCACCCATAGTCTTAAACCTTTTTAATGAATCAACCCACTATTAGTAGTCTCCTCAGAATATAAGATCAAAGTTTGATTGATCAAAATCAAAATCCGATGGATTACTTGAAACTAAACTTAAATTATTGGATTATTGTTTATATTCGATCTATGATAACATCTAATGGTATAGCTTGATTAGGGCAAGAGTCTTACAATGAAACCATTACAAAATCAATTGTAGCCAAGTGATGGCAACAATTAGGGCCAAATTGGTTGGAGGTGTGACTCTAGTTTAGTTCAAACTCTCTCCCAAATTTAAATTTGGAGTAAATTTATAATTAACTTGAACTTAATTAAGATTCAGACTGTTAATTATATAACCAAACATGGAATTATATAAAGTTTTAATTTTTAGATTACAAATTACACTAAGAAGACAAGGAAGATATTTATAGATAATGCGGATATAATTATGACAATTTACAATAATAATATTGGGTGTAATATTGCAATTACATTTATGACCTTAGGGTTTACAAAATTGTACAAATGTTTTCACCAATTTTTACCTTCACGAAGTGGCATCTCTTGTAGTAGGGGTTCAGTTCAGGATGAGGTCTTACCTGGAAGTAACCCTGTAGCTAACACATGATTCTTCACCCTACACTACACATCTCTGTTTTATTTAGAAGATGCATATATGTTGTTTAAGAGGAGATATCATGGATTCTCTCATAGGCCATAGCCTTTGGTGGGTCTAGATAAGAACACTCGAATTTTCAACCCATTCTATCTTCATGTATAATTGAAAATTTGAAACCTCTTCTAAGAGTTCGAATATTCTTACCCTAATCTTGACTTAAAATTAGTCTAAACATGTTCGAATAAATCTTTAATTGTTTAAATTTTAAATCATAATTATAACATTAGAAAAAAAAAGATACAAGATAATCAGCCTAATTTGATTAATAATGTTGAATTAAACTCGGTTCGGTTATGTTCAAATTCAAAATTGTCAAATTAAACTCGATTTGATTATGTTTGAACTCGAATTATAACTAAGTTGGAAAAATTCAACTTAAACATAATCAAATCAAGTTTAATTTGACAATTATATATATATATATATGACATATTACTAATGGAGTCTTAGGTTGAATTTTTCTAGCTTAATTATCATTCGAGTTTAAACATAATTAAATCGAGTTCAAATTGACAATTTTGAATTTAAACAAAACCAAACCTAGTTTAATTCAACACTTTTGAATCAAATTAGGTTGAATAAGTCCATGCCTATGTGTGTGTATATATTTGTGTGTGATATGATGTGCTGTATCTGCTTTTGCTTACTACATGAAATATAATAATTGACCAATCATACATATATGTATATCAACTATCAGTTTCACTATCTTTCACTATCCTGACCTGTTAACCATGATGTCATTGCCTATTGAAGTTAAGCCACCAAATGACATGGTAGTTGATGCCTAAAACAAATTTATATAGCACAACTCGGTGACTTGATTTGAACATTTATTGTATATACACTTAAAATTAAGAAGGATGTGATCTTTAAAGTTGGTCATAACGGTTGAGAAAACTTGACCGCTCTTTTATTAATGTAAACAGTGTGTAATTAAAAACATTAATTAAAAATATTTTGGCAATGCACTGATTATCACTTTAATTAACTTAATTTAAAAAATTTTAAGTTTAAATTAATAAAATAGAATCACAATCCACATTAGATCAAGTCCGAACGATTCAATTTCGAGTTCATATTCGATAATAATGTCCTTAACACTCGGGATGTTACATAATTAGTGGACTAATTGAACTTCGGTAAACACATGTAATTGTCATTGAAATAGTAAAGATATGATGAAATTAGCACAGATCTTCCATACCCCACTTGTATTCTTCAATATGTTCTTGTCTTTTTCTATTAGGGTTGTTAGGCCACGAATACTTGAAAAGGGTGAAAGTTGGTGATTGACAATATTACATGTATATGATCATAAATACAGCTCACGTGTAATGGACGTAATGGAACTATGTAAAGTTCATGTTGTGTATGAACTATCTTCATCGAACTCTTTCTACACCAAAGACGGTATTAATTAAGTTCTCATTCAACTACATAGATACTTAGAGAGACTATCACTGTCATTCGTTAGAGAAATAACCTGACTAGTCTTCAACCAATCTTAGCTTATTTTAATCAAACACGTCTATAATACATTTAGTTCGATTTTCCTTTTACTAACGTAGATATACTTTGATTGTTAGAGCATAAAATCTAGACAGGATATGGTGGCAAATTGAACAATGTTTATATTATAATCGGCTCTAAGTTCCAAGTGATTAAGGGTATGTTTGGATGTGGGTGGAGGGATGGAAGGGAATGAAATGGAATGACCCAAATGATTCAGGTTATTGTTTGGGAGTCTATTTTGAAATAGGATGGAATGACAATTGATGGCTTTAGAAGCCCTTTGCCATCCAAAATTTAATATTTTGTGTCTCCCAAATTGGGGGGTCAAGGATGAAATGACATGTCTTGCCTTCCAAATCCT
The DNA here is from genome assembly GCA_025531925.1 of Erythroxylum plowmanianum. Taxonomy (NCBI): domain Eukaryota; kingdom Viridiplantae; phylum Streptophyta; class Magnoliopsida; order Malpighiales; family Erythroxylaceae; genus Erythroxylum; species Erythroxylum plowmanianum. Next base: position 2,209,169 of record JANVCQ010000232.1, read on the forward strand.
CTTATTTTATTTAAACTTCCAAACAATGGAGTGACCCATTTTATTTCATTCCATTTCACTTCATTCCATTCCGTTCCATTAATTGTCATTCCATTCTATTCCTAAAGTTTTAAAGCATGATCATTTGCAACAGATATTGACAAGATCTGATATCGACGATGTTAACTTCTCTTTCTCGAAGAGATCGAAAACATTTTAACATATAACTAGGGTTTCTTTCTGCATGGAAATGGAACGACAAGAAACTGAATACGTGGCATGGAAGAAGCACAGAAAGTCCGAGTTTAGATGTATCGGGTGGAAACTTAACAGAACAAGCAAATTAGTTGTTTAGCTGACAGTACAACCATCTTATTTTTTCTAATCTACAGAGATTGTATGCTTTCTTTGCGAGTGACATCACTTAGCTTTCTAAATCCTTTAGTTTAATGACCTTCATGAGGAGGATGGTCCATCCGACAAGGAACCCTAGTTGAAGAAGTAATATGATCACTTTGTTGATCTTTTCATGTGAAGAAATCTTTTAACTAGGTTTCGTGAACAAGTGGTCTAGGATGTTTGCTTTACTCTTTTTTATGATCAAAGGACATAGATCTTTTAGTACGTTTTCTTTATTTTTTTAATGAATAAAAGACATAGATCTTTCCTAGAAAATTTTAATTTTTTTAATTTTTAATTTTTAAGATTTTAGTTAAAAATAATAATTAAATTCACGCGTCATGAACATCACAATTATACTAATTAAAGGTTGTTTATATGATGATCCAATCAACTCTTCAATCCAAATCAAACTAATTAAATTTGATTCAAATTATTACTTTACTATAATTATATTAAATTGTTAATTTAAATCGAATTTAATTAAATTGGGTCGAATTAAAAGCTGAGTTAAGTTGCATAAGTTTCATCGTTATTTTTAATGGAAATTTAAGAGAAGTCTTATCTTATATACACACATATGCTTTATGTTTCTTTCCCTTTTAACCTATTGCTAACGACAGCTGACTTTGGTTTCTCTAACTGGCAAAACTTGTGGAGAAAGGAAAATGAGGTAAGTGATGAAGAAAATGAGGGAGGACAAAACCTATGAATATAACCAATTCTCGTCCTTGTTTGCCTTGACCCTTTGTGGCCATTGATGTGAACCTTTGACAAGTGTCTTTAAGGTTAGAAAAAACGTAGCTTATGTGGTAAGTAAATGATGACCGTACCGATCGACTTTGTCCTGTGACCTGGACCCATTGAACTTTATATCAGAGTTTATAATTAAGAGTAATATGGAAATTGTTAATGATTAGGGTAGTTACCAATGACCATGGATATAATAACAACAGAATACGATTATACTTAATTAGCTTGCTTAGCTATCTTGTAGAGCCCATTTGGGGTCAAGTTTCTGATAACATGCAAAGAAATCAAATACCATGGAAATGCTTGTACTCAAGCCTGATTTCTTTAAGAACATTCTATTGATTTTTGTGGCCTTTTCTTGGTTTTCTTGCTGAGGAAAAGAAGAAAGCATTTGTATTCGCTTCAAAAGTAGTGAACGCATATGGTCTGAGTTTTGGAATTGAACCTTGTAAATATGACTTTTGGTCCTGTTATTAACACCATAGCTAGTTTCAACATTTAATTCATTGTTCTTCACTTCTGCAGATAACATATCTGATCTGATACAAAAGGGACAAAAGGGCAGCAAGAAGTGGCCGCCATTAACACATCTTTTGGGGGTTAAAGAAGAAGAAGAAGAAGAAGGGTGTTGTATATCTCGAAAAGGTGATCGAATTTCTGTGTTTGCTGCACCAACCTCTCCTCTAACCAGCTCCCTTACTGGTCAAAGAGGTCACATCCTTCCATGATTTTTATTGGGATTAAATGTGATACATTATAGTTATAATTAACAATAGTAATATCACTTGCAATCCCTTATAACTTTATAAAACTATGCACTTGATATAAATAGTAACTTAGAAGTGAACAAGTACACTAATACACGCATGCTAATAGTATTGAATGGAGATTGCATAATGGCATAAATATAAAATGTTGATTGCATATGATTATATGATTTTGTATTTTTACAAGTAGGTATTAGCATTAATCACATAGAGGCAAAAGTGGGGAATGGGGCCTATTGGCGATGTGGTTGGTTAGAATGCAATATGATCATGCACACACGAGGGAACTCACTCTTGTAAAATATTCAACACCACACACAACCTAACTACATATAAGGCCTACATATTAACATTGCCGACAATTACCAAAATTGCAATACTTGGAGTCAATTGCTTACTAAAGAGGTGAATTCATGAAATGTCAATGGAATTATGATCGCACTGTTAAATAACCGTTTTATCACAATAGCTTAAACTGTTGTGTGAGGCCAACTCAATTGGTTTTATATATTCTCTAATACACCTCCTCAAGTAAAAGCCCTTTGAGCTTGAAACTTGTACAGACTTACCTTATCTTGTGCTTAATTTAATTAGAATAGATGGGTGGTAAGATTCGAACTCATGACCATTTGGTCATAGAGGCTCTAATACCATATTAAGCGACCATTTCATCACAATAACTTAAGCTGTTGTGTGAGGCTAACTCAATTGGTTTTATATATTCTCTAACATGCACTGATTATGAGAGATTGTACATAACATCCATAGAATATGCTTCTAAGAGAGCATCTAGTTGAGTATGAAACCATATTATAAGCAAACGTGAATTGATCAGAGAATAAAAATATGTAGTTAGTGTATATGACTAAGACCTGCTACTCTCATAAATCTGTGTTTGTGGAAGTGTTTGGTTCGAGTTTAGATAAACCAGTTATATCTAACCTAGCTAGCATAAGCAAAAACATAGTTAAATTACATTCTCTTCGTCACAAAACTTCCCGAGTCTTACTCGTGAGCTATGCTGAATAGACAGTGGCAAAGTACGTATATAGATTAGTCTTTGTTAAAGATGCTTTCTTTTTTTTAATTACGGAGAGTTCAATAAATGGGTATGAGTCAAAACTGTCATATACATCTTCCCGAAGATAATCTTTTCAACAAGATACGCAAAATAATACATATGATGTGTGTGCATGATTCTATGAAATACTCCCTTATAAATTATGTTTGTGGCATAACACGAATGAAAAAAATGATGGACGCAATAGCCTACAAATTACGCTAATCAAGTATTTTGTACTAGACAAGTACTGTATAACAGGCTCAATCGAAAGAGCGTAAATAGGAGCTATTATTTTTCAACATCTTCAATGAAATTTTTATTTTTTATAATTATTACATGTGCATTTTTTATAATTATATTTAGACCGTACATATAATTATGGAGTACCCATAATTTGTAATTAAGACTTTGATGAATTTAATATTTGTAAATTCTATTATCTAGATTAAATGATGAGTAGCATGTAATTAGGAATTAATTAAAAAAATTCTTTATGAATATAATTTGAGACACATAAATACATAATTTTTTTCTATATATATATATAACTTATTTGACAAGTTTAATTGTAAAAACCTTAAATTACCTAATTTTTCGGTTCGACTTTTAAATTTTCAGTTCAATTTACTTTAAAAATTTTTATTAAAACCGATCAGTTGATTAATTAATCAGTTAATTTTTATAAATTATTAATTTCTTGTAAACAAAATAAATCAATTAATATTTATTTCAATTTTTTTAAAAAAATTAAACTTCAAAATTTTCGATATGTAAAAAAATCTCATTCAATTATATTTTAAAATTTTTAATTGTATTTAAATTTTAGCCGGTTTTGTGGCAGTCTAATACTGATTGAAATTTTTAAACCTTAAATCTCTTGTTTTATCATTTTAATTTCCGAAGCAGTTTTTAAAACATTGATATATACATACATACATACATATATATATATATATATATATATATATATATATATATAAAATGTATGTATGTGCTGGTATTTGTTTAATGTAATAGATATTTAATTACCCATAATTTTTTATACTTGTGATTAAGTAAATTGATAATACGTAAGATGAAAATTATTGGGAAGCCATGCACAGGGTGACGAAACGATTAGCTTGTTGCGTGCATGGAATGAGTTCCTATGACCAGCGGCGACGTGCCACCTGTTCTTTGATGCCAACATCTACTCTTTACATTTATTAATCAAATATTGTAACCTTAAGGTACAGGGATTAGTTTGGGTGTGGATGACTTAAAGATATATTTTTATAATTGAGACTTTCCTAAGACACCTCGTAGGTAACAAAAAAAAAATTGCAGGTGAGTTAATAAGGAGTTCTTTTGGGTTAAGTGAGATCACGTGTTCGAATCCTCTTTATATATGTAACCGTTTAAAATTTGATGTCAGAGCTTTACTTCCCACAAAGAACTTACCCGATTCGAGCGATGATTAGTTTGGATGTGGATGACTTAAAGATGTCTTCTTATAATTGGGACTCCCTTAGAACATCTGCAACTAAAAAAAAAAATCACATATTGTTATTTTTGTTCCTTCCTCCTCTTTTCCCTTGACCACCATTAATGTGTTGATTAATCAGTAATTAATTAAAAACCCACTTCCTAATCTCTTTGAATTATTAAATTAGCAAACCTTGGTCGCCTTCTAATTGTCACTAAACTTCCACCTGTTTTCACTTTAATTGCATGGCTAGGCCAATTGAAAAATTGTCTTTAAATTATAAAAATAAAGTTTATTTGACGAAAATTAAAGCTTGCAGTATTAAGTATATTTTTTAATAAAAAATGGACTATTAAATTAGACTTTTGGAATTAATAAATAGAACTTAAATAATTGTAATTAAAAATGGGTTGTGGGGGCTAAGTTGTCACCACAAAGGAAATAATAACTTCATTGACATTAAATAAGTCCTAAGAAAATGGAAATCATTTCCCAAGGAGGATGAATTTGACATTTCAAGAAGAACAAGGGCATACCTATTTTGCTAGCAGATGGGAAGCTGCCAAGAACAAGATTGTATATAAATATTAAGCCTCCAGTTACTGGTTGGATTGGCAGGAGGCAGACATATCTCTTGGTTTGAAGGAGGAGACAAGCAAGTGATCATAATATAGCCACAAGAATGGGAAGGTCTCCGTGTTGTGATGAGAGTGGACTTAAGAAAGGTCCCTGGACTCCCGAAGAAGATCAAAAGCTTGTCAAATACATACAGAAACATGGTCATGGAAGCTGGAGAGCCCTCCCTAAACTTGCTGGTACTGTGTCTATTCAAATTGAGATGACTTTTATGTGATTTTGACTATGTCTCTGTCTCTGATGAACTTGAATAACTTGTTTTGCAGGTCTTAACAGATGTGGGAAGAGTTGTAGACTGAGATGGACAAACTATTTAAGGCCAGATATCAAGAGGGGAAAGTTTTCTGCAGAAGAAGAACAGACGATTCTTAATCTTCATGCTGTTCTTGGCAACAAGTAATTGACTTGATTCTGATAGTAATCTCTGATTCGACATGGATCTTCATCATATGCTCATCGTTTTGCTTTTCTTTTCTCAATACCAGATGGTCGGCAATTGCAAGCCAGCTACCTGGTAGGACAGACAACGAAATTAAGAACTTTTGGAATACCCATCTCAAGAAAAAGCTGATACAGATGGGTTTTGATCCTATGACTCATCGTCCTCGAGCTGACATCTTCTCTAGCTTGCCTCATCTTATAGCTCTGGCTAACCTAAAGGAGCTTATGGACAGTCACTCTGTGGAAGAACATGCTGCGAGACTCCAAGCAGAAGCTGCACAGATGGCTAGGCTTCAATACTTACAGTACCTTCTCCAGCCTCAAACTCCATCTTCCACAGCAACAAGCTCAAACGTCAACACTAACAGTTTCAGTGACATGGACACTTATTACCTATTGAATTCTCTTGCTTCTGTCAAGCACAGCCCAGTTACAGCCTCAACCCAAATGGATTTAACACCCAACTCTCTTCAGGGTCTTGAGGCCATGGATGTCCCTTTCTCTCATTTGCCTGACTTGCAAGTCCCTTGCAGCTATCAAACACAATTGAACAAACACCAATTGGCTCAAGCTCCTGATTTTACAGTGTTCAGTCATGGAGAGACCTCGCCTAACTCTCCATATCTTCCTCCGTCTTCAATCCCATCTCCTCCATCAGGCGCTCCTGTCATTACACAGCCTTCTCCTATCAACTTCACCGGCGATTCTTCCACTCTTTCAAGCTACGGTGGAGATGCTCCTTCCCTTTGGCCTGATCACCTCCTCCTTGAACACCCTTTATTTCAAGAAACATCCTAGGTTCGGAGTTGCACCAGGACTTACTTCTTTTGTGAAATATTCTAGACTCTAGAGTCTATAGATTATATACTGTTCATGTCGTCTGTAACCTTCGGTTCACATTAACCTTTGCGCTTATCATTCTAGTACATAGCTTTCATGTCCAGGAGTAGGTATATTATGCGTTTTCAAATCTGTGTCATTGGTGATCTATCTGCAACTCTTTTTTCAAGGGTTCATCACCAACTAAATATTTGTGATTAAGGACTCATTTGGATGACGAAGTTCCTTTTCCTGTTTCAATCACAACATGACATTCCTGAAATGATCTTGCACGATAGATTAGTATCAAGTGAATCTCAGCCCAGATGGGATTCGAGAAACAGAAGCACAACTTGCATGCATATTATAATCTTTTGTAGAAGAATTTGTTTTCCTTGTGTTTGGACTCCGGAAACGTGCTGACATTGTTATGGTTGAAACATATACACTATGAAGATTGCTTGATTTCCAAGAAATTGCGTACAAATTTTCCAAGTTTTAGTCCAGAAAAGTCTTCACAAGCTATTTAACCTGATAGCAGATAACACCTGTGCTCAGTTTAAACTCGTCGTTTATATGATTATCAGAAGTTCTTTTCTAAGTAAGAAAACATAGCGAACCCAGAAAAGAAAAGACGATTACTGATTCATCACCAGTGATTATATTGAGAAGTCTTGGTGTTCACACATGAAAAGGAGCTAAAGTTTCTTTTTTTGATCTGTCATTATAATCATTCATGTTGTTTATAAATGATTGGATTATAAGTATTTTTCAGGGTAAGTAAGATGATCAAGTGATTGACCAAAACCGTTTGATCTGAACTAGCCAACCACTCCAGAGGAAGTGGCTCCAAACTCCATGTCTATCGCAATCTTGATCATCTTAAAATTGGTTTTTATTGCAATGGAAGATACTGCATATGATTATGTCTTCATAATTTTTTGTTTATCTACAAGACCAAAAGAAAGGGAGAGTTGACTAAAGCATCAATGTCCAAAAAGTGACGTACAAAGATCCTTCAATGATAAGAGGGACCCCAAGTAGTTAGAAACACAAAAAGTTGGGAATTATATCACTAGCAAGCAATCATAATAGAGACACAACTAATCTAATCTTCCTTCTTTTATTTAATTTTCTAAGATATTGATGGGCATTGAGATAGTTTTTTTTTTCTTGTTTATCAAAATGCCCACATTTATTATTTTTTAAATATATATTTAATATCCAAAATTTGGGAAGATTCAGTATTATGCAGCCTTACCCTTAATTAATAGAGGGGTGTTGATATAAAATATGAATGTTAAATTTTAAAATGATAATAACTCAAATTTTTTTTGAAGATATCCTAAAATACACTAATGCTATATAATTTAATTAGTAGACATTATGTCCATTATAGTAAAACAATTAGTGTGTTATATTCATAATTTCTTAATGTTATGAATATATTTTTTAATAAAAATAGTGAACTTTGCTACCATTTATTGGAATTGAAGATTTTATAAGGGTACATATTATGAAGTGAAGATCAAATGAATTAGTAAATGAAGCCATTAAAAAGAATTGTAAGGGATTATAAGTTATTTCTTCATTTTTAAATTATGTCACTCTATTAAATATATAGATTTAAGACTTTGTAAGTGATTTTTTAACAAATTAACAAGGAATTAGGAAATTTTTTAAACAAAAATATGGATTAAATAGATATTTTTCAAAAAGGTTGTGGGTTATAGAACCTTAATTGGACAAGGCGGCTTTTGAGTGACAGCTAACATTTTTTATTATTATTTTGACCAAATGTTTTCACAAAGGTCATGAAAGATTACTTCCTATTTGATCAAATTGCACTTCTCAAAGCAGCGGATAACAACTTCTTAAACAGATAAAAGGGGGTTGACACTTGACTTTTATCGTTTCTCTTTGACTTTTATTATGAGCATTCTGTTTCTAGATACATATCATGCACCAAAAAGTGAGTTAAGATAATCTGTTTTAATGTCTAAAACGACATCATTTTAGCTATTAGATATAAGTTTAGAGACTATCTAATCCTGTCTAATGGTTAAAAATAAAGTTATTTGGGCACTAAATATGAATGGACACCATAAAATTAGACAGAGAATCCCATCAACTAAAAGTTTGAAAAAGATTAATTAAAACTCAATTTAAAGAATATAACATAACCAAAAAAAAGGACTAATGGAACAATAAAAATCAAAATAAATGTTCAATTTTTCAGTTCAATGACAAATTTCAATGACTTATCTCTATTTTTGTGTTTTTTTGTAAATTTAATATTTCCAATGATTGGTATTAAATCATTTAAATGTAAGTAATCTCTTGTAAATTATGTATTATGTGAAAGTTATTTGATGAACCAATAACTAAACACCAAGTGGTAGAATCGAATTTGATTAGCTCCTCTTGATGCTTTCCTTTAAGAATATACTGAAAATGGTCTCATTCTCGTTCTAATCAACAGTCCAATTCGACGGTGGTATGTCTAGGGATTGCAACCAAAAGGGGTTGAGTCTAGGCTAAGGTCTTCCACTAGTGTTAGGTTTGGGACAGATTTGGCTTTTGACTTCTCCATTTATTATATTACCTTCACTCATGTCCATTTCTACTGAACGTAAATGAAAGACCTTCCAAAGCTTAAGACTTTTAGAAGATCAAATGCATGTACGGCCTAAATTTTCTCTTTATTTTTCAAACCCATATGGAACACAAGCTCTATGACTTTGGATAAGTTTTGATACAAACGTGTTGAGCAGGTCGATCTAATCTAAAGAATGAATATTTACATAGAGTAAAGTCAGTAATTCATTAAAAATTAGGCCTAAAAACAATAACTAATTACAATTGGTCTAGGTAATTGTGCATGTAGCCTATAGATAACTTAAGGGTTGTTTGACTATTATGTAAAAACATCATCTTACGACAAAAAAGAAAGGCAAAGAGGAGACGCAAATTACATATTTTCTAACGTAAGCAGTTGGGTTGTTTCCCTTTTCTCACAAGAAATTGACTGTAATATTAACCTGGTAAATCCAGGCTTTTTGATGTTGATTATGTTCATCCATGGAGTAAAAAATATATAAAAAAGGGTTAATTTAGTTAAAGAAGTCAAAGAATTGTTGCTTGTCAAAATAATTAAGAAGTAAAATTAATCTTTACTTACATTCTCGGTCTTCACCAACCAATTAAGTGATCTCGATTCCATACAAAAGCAACCTAATAATACCGCAATGAAGTAGATAATCCTAAGGTATTACTAGATAGATATAGTCGAAGGCAAGCCCTTGTTTTGCTTTGTTCTTACATTGATAAGGTTGGTGTACCTTAGATCCTAATTAATAAGGTCGGCAAAGAACCTACTTAAGTCTAAACCTAACCTTTGATTTTAGAAAAATAATGGATTCTTCAAATGTCTTGATCCAAAGTAACTTACAAAAAGCTAAGTCAACGTTAAACAAGGACATGCTGTGTACGTATGTAACATTTCTTTGAATATGTCAACTCAAAATCCTGTAATTACGAGTAATATTGTTCTCTATGGCAGATTAACAAGTAGAAAACAACCTTTGGTTGTTAGTAATTTGTAACCTAAAGGTGATCTTCTTATCAATTTTTGTGGTTAATACTTACTTTTTTTTCATTTATCAGAAAATAAACCCTATTTGTATTGACTTTTCAAAGTTTGGTAATCAAAATGAGATCAGGGTCTCCAAAATTTCTTCACCTCTACAATATAAAATTTTTTTCCTTTTACTCTCTGATTGTATGCATCGAATCTCATCACAGGTCCAATTCACGTAGATCATGAGTCAGACTCATTCTGTGTCATGTACATGGCTGAGTTTGAGATATCTCAATCAAGTGATTGTACCATTAGAGGTAAGAAATGTTTCTCGAGAAGGTGTGATAGTGAAATTGACGTTGAAACTTCATATTTTTACAAGAAAATATCTGACATTTTGGATTTCATCTACCATGCTCCGCGTTGGACTACAGAAACTGAGGAATTCCATGGATGGTGTTCACTAAATTTTATCTTAAATTCACAGTACTTTCTATCCAAAGTTAGACCATTGAATATATGAGATTGATGTTAACCAATATCAATTACAATTAAGAGATAATGTTCTATATGTTAAAAACGCGTTAACTGATCTTTATGATGATCAGAAAGTTACCAAACGAAATTTGTCATTTCATATTCCAATCCGAAACGATCCATTCATTTGTAGAACAACCGAAAGTGAAATTAAGAATACATTCTTTCTTATGTGAGAACTTGCCATAGTAACAATTTCCCAACTGTTTCATATAAAAAGAGAAAGACCACGACAAGCGCTAAGATATATACCTTTGGTTGCTTGTTTACAGCACCAATTCAAAGGTTTACGTATTACTAACTAATATTATGGACTAGTCAATTCATAAAGTAAGAGGAGAAGGTAGGAAGAAAAAAAAAGAAACATATTAACTGAGTATTGTTGCCACTAGGACGATACTGTCATACATTATTACTTGATTGAAGCATATATGTTACAGTCACATTCACGACCTTAAATATAAATGATGGAGTTGGTGGGATCATCGAAAATTTAATGGCGGCCGAGACCTTAATTAGGAGTAGGAACTGCAATAATTGTGCTTATGGTCACATCTATCAACTTTCAAGTAGTCTTAATCCCTAGCATCGGACATCTAATGTTTTATTTTTTCTTGGACTCGGTTCGAAGAAATTCAAGAAAAGGTTCTGGTAAAGAAATTCCAGAAAGAGTAATTTTCATAAAAATTAAGACAGGTTTTGTGGTATAAAAAAATATTGAATTAAAAGTATCATAATGCCATAATATTTTTAAAAATACAATTTGCAAGAAGCCCTCTCTAAATTATACGTACTATACATTCTTTCAAAGAAAAGAAGTGAAAATTTACCTATCAGCGGTAGAACGGGGTGGAGTCTGTGGGAGAATTTTTTCCACAATTGCGTTCAATATAGATTATTGTTTTTCGCTTTGAGTGTGGTAGTCCTTATGGAGTTAAGCGAAGAAGAAGCCAAAAAGCCAAAAAGTAGTGTGAAGAAGAAGTCAAAATGGTAGAAAATCTGAATAAAAAAAGTCAAGCATGTAATTTTTATCTCTTTATTTGTAGACTTTCATTTAAAAAAGTCATGGGCTCAAATAATAGTAATCTTAATAAAAATAGATGGGCTCAGATTTTATTTTTTATTTGATATCTTAATATATCTATAATTAATATTATTATTTTTGTCACCAATTAAATTAATGAGGGCAAAATTTTAATTTTTAAAATAAATTTTAATTAAAAATAATAATTTTAAATTAAAAGTTTTTAGATTCAGTGGGGGCAAGTGCTCCCACTTGCCCCCACTGTAGCTCCGTCCTTGTGTGAGTATTATTAGGTGTGCAGAAGGTGTTAAATATAGATAGGATAAAACTGCAGTTGATGTGGGATACATGTTCAGATTTTATATACACCGTGGGTGTTGAATAAACCGCGCAGTGTGAGTTAAAAGTGGTGCATGAGTTCGGTGTTGGGAAATATATGGTGGTTTAACTATTGATCTTTCAGACTTGTTCTTCGGGGGTTGTGAGAAAAATATACATGTTGTGTTTTCTTCTATTTTGAGAGACAATTGAGAGTTTATTTGGTGTCTAGTGTGAGGATTTTGGCTACTGATTTTTCTCATGTTTCAGTGAAGAAATGTTGTTGATTGGAGACATTTTGTGGCTATTGTATGTAGGATTTTTATTGAAGATATTGATACCTCACAGTAGATCTTTCGATGAACAATTTTCCGTTCTTTCGTTGATGAATCAACATATTTAGGATAGTTTTTTTTTAATCTTAAGTGTTGTCTTTGTTTATGTTATTATTGTTTAATCACTTGAGTTATTCGTTTATTGTTCTTTCGTTAAAAGATTGATTGAGAAAATCCTCTCTTGAGGCTAGTTAGTACGAGACGATCGTACTATTAGGTGTGAAATTCTTTTACGGAAAGTGATATTAAGAGATAGTGTTAAGAGTTGAGTGATGTCAGCGCAGTAAAGTCTTGGGTAAATCTATTGTACTTTGGTGAAAGTATTAAGCTAAATAAGGACTCCACAAACGTAGGTAAGGTGTGTCGAACTATGTTACTAAATTTTTAGTGCTTTTTATTATTTTGTTTTTATTACTTTTGTTTTCATTTATGCTAGAGACGTCTACGGTAAAATTGGAAAATTTGTGAAACTACTATCTCCTGCGTTTTTATCAACTACAAAAGTGGATATCTTCGAGTAAAAGACATAGATATCTTTTGTAGTTTAAGAAACTTTTAAAAAATTCTTTAATCTTTAAGATCTTCAAAAAGAATTCCTCAAGTTTTCAATATTTTAAAAAATTTTCTTCTCTTAAATTTCGATTAGAACATAATGACGAAAACAAGTAGTATAAACATCATATGTGAACTAATGAAATGTAACCAATACGATAATCTAACTCAATTTTTAAATTCGACTCAAATTAATTAAATTTAACTTAAATTAATAATTTAAATTAATTATAATAAATTATTAGTTTCACTCAGATTTAATTAGTTAGGTTTAAGTTTAAGAACTGTGTTGAATCAACATATAAATAACATTTGATTAATTCGTATTTGACGTTTATAATATATATGCAACTGAAGTCAAGGAGTTTTTTTGGAAAACTAAAAAATAAAATAAAATATTTTGAAAACCTTAAAAATCAAGTAGTTTCTAAGATTTTTTAAACTAAAAAGAAAATGTGTGTGTCTTACTTGGATATCTTCACCATACTTATTGAATTCAATTGAAAGAAACGATTTGAATGTGATTAATTAGTTTACGTTTTTGTTATTTGATTATGTTTATGCATTTCTTTTAGAGATAGTAATGGCTGGACGACGAACCGGTGGTTGCTCGGTTCGTGGCCCGGGTCATGACCCCATGGGCCACGGTCGAGCTGACCCAACCTTATATTTAAAAAAATTTGACAAAATAACGTTATTTTGCACATTTTTGTGAGCCAAGTTGTCTCAGCCTCACATGCTGGTGTCATTCGTATAATATACTTTTCATATATTTGAGGTTTATATTTATATCCACAAAATTTATATGTAACATTAAAAAAAATCAATCATTTAAGATCTTTGTTAGGATATATTGTATATATCTTTTATTTAGTTTTGACATTTTGAATGGACATATAAGATACAACTTATAGGGATTCAGTCTACTTTCATGTTGATATTGGAATTATATTACGATTGGACATCTTGGAAATTACAGCTGGATTTACGAATTTTATGGATTGATGAAATTAAAAGGATGAGGATGGTGCATATTTGAATTGAAGTAGGACTCTTATGATGTGAGGGATTTATGCATATCTTTAATCTATGGTAAAAGTTAATTTTTTTGGTGTATATGCGGTATTGAGTTAATGTGGGAGTGAGTGGCATAAGAGAGGTGTGCATTAATTGGCTATTGCGTTTTGGTAATTGGGATATTGTAATTGCGTGGTCAACGTGGATTTTTTTAAACTTGATTGAGTTGGTGTCATACACGTCTATGAGCTGTAGATGTGGTGAATCTCATAGAATGTGCTGCTCATATCTCATATCTTTGATCTATGAGTCTATTGTAGAGCTACGGTGTGGTTGTTGTGTGAGTATGTGTTGATATTGCAGAGCACGTGTTGATGTTGCAGTAACGTTTTGTGTGAGTTGGGTCTCTTTCATTAAGGGGGTTATTCTTACATTGTGAAGGTTTTGGCTGAATACTGAATCAATAGATTGTGCGTCAATGGTGTAATGTGTGTCAACTATCGTTTTTGAAATACACAGCCGAAGATATGTCTCTTTTTATGCGTTGGTTTATTGGCTGGAAGGTTTACGTGTGACCACGGGAAGATTAAATTACGCTAACAACTGAAGTGTATGATGTGCACGATTTTGTGAGGTGTTGCTTAAGCTGCATATTCAGCTTTGTGAAGTAGTTCTTGGGTGGATTATTTTTTCTATTATTGTTGCGACGATTTCCAGATTTATTTAAGTGAAGCAGAATTCATCGAGAAGTTGTTCTTTTCTATCTCAAGTGTATTTAGTTATCGTTCTTTATTATTTTAATCACTCGAGATATTTGTTCATTGTTCTTTCGTTAAAAGTTGATTGAGAAAACCCTTTGCTAAGGTTAGTATGAGGCGGTCGTACTATTGGATGTGTAATTCTTTTACGAGAAGTGAAGTGGAGAGATATTGTTAAGGATTGAGTGGGTCGGTTCAATATAGCCGTGGATAAATCTATTGTATCTCGATAAAAGTTATTAAGCTGAGTGAGGGTCCCATAGACGTAGGCAAGGTGTGTCGAACTATATTGACAAATTTACGGTGTTGATTTATTTTTTGTTCTCTTTTTTTTTTTAGTTTGCTAGAAACGAATCGAAAAGTTTGCGAAACAAGTACTCCCTTTGAGTTTTACAATCTTGTTCATGAGAAATTTGAGCGCATGATAACCTTTCAAGTGCCAATTTATTCGCTATTAATTATCTATTTTTTAAATCTATAAATTGATAAAATGAATAATAAGCAAGCACAACTTCTTTAAAATGATTAATTTCAAGCTAACATGCAATTAATATTTTCATTAATCTTATTCGTCAACGACGAGCAAATGTGGGGGAGAGGCCATTCCCGTTACACCTGTCATTCTGTCAAAGGTCATAAATGGTCGAGAATTGATAATCTTTGCACCGCAATCCAAAAAAAATCATAATGTTCTTGTGATCATTTCATTGACTTCATATGTTCATACCAAGCTAGGCCTCGTGCTGCATTCTATATGTTCGTACCAAATTAGGGTACTTCATTTTGAATTCGAAAAGGAATTCAAGATACGGAGCATTAGATGAAACCTTATTGTTAAGTTGGTCACGAGAATAGCACTTTATTATTATTTTTTTGTTCTGCGTAAATGTTATAATCTAACCCGTGATCCTTTGAGAAGAAAAGTACGTAGTCCACCTCTTCCTTTGATCAAACTTGTCAGGCGCTAGTGATTTCTATAAATAGAACTGAGTAAGGTCATTCTCAGAGAATTAACGTTTATGCATCAGAAAATCAGCAACAACATTACATGCAGAAAGAAGAACTTGGAATATACTTGTTTAGCTTGCATACATAAGTTAATGGCGACTTCAATGGAAGCATTGGCAATGGCAGGCGCAGATTATCTTGAGTGCGGCATGGAAGTCGAGAAATGGGAATGCGAGAACTTAGATTCATCACCTCCGTCTCATTTGATAGCAGAAAACGAAGTTACAATGGATGAGAAGCACAGGTTTCCAGTCACTTATTTCAGCTTTCCACGCCACCCTTTAGAAGCTGATGATCAGATCGACCTCAGATTACATCCGAAGAAGATGAAATAAGCGAGAAATATAGATGGAATGTGGTGAGTGCTGTCGCCTGCAACCAAATATAAAAAAAAATCCAACTTCCTGCAACACAAATTAATGTAGTAGTGAAAAGTCGGGATCGTTCCCACGAGGAATTCAGACGTTAGTAGTTACGCAATAAGAAAGGGGGGTTTTGCAATTTGGGAATTAAACATAAATTAATTGGAAATTGAAATTGAAAAATAACTAGAAACAAAAT
>JANVCQ010000232.1:2245054-2257191 GCA_025531925.1 Erythroxylum plowmanianum
TCCTAGAGCTATTTTAACTGATCTACTCCAGCTTAAAAAATTGTTGCCATTCAAGACTGCAGTAACTAAACTCATACCCGGATAATCCGATCCTTGAAGGTATGTTTGATTTTCTTCCGGTGAGGCTCTTAATCTGGGATCCAGAGTTGATCCAACTGGAGAATCATGTGAAAAACCGTCCATCGTTACCAACGGTGTACACCAGATGCACTCCCGTAAGCACAAAAAGAAGATTCGGAAACCCTAACTCTCGATCCTTCGACTTCGTTACTTCCTTAAACCCAAACTCACATATAGAACTCTTCAAGCCAAGCAATAGTCGATTCCTCACAAAAAAAAACAAATCTCTCATATCACTTCATCAAAGCAATGATTTACCGCTCTGATACCATGAAACAACTTACACAGAGAAGAGAAGAACTGCCCAAATTTTAGTAAAACTCTCTCGAGAAACTGTACAAGGTCAGATTTCCTTTATATACAATGTCAGTAAATAAATGATAAAACGACTACACTTCAGCTACACTAACTAATAACTATAAAATGACTACACTTCACTAAAGAAATAGAATACACTATGTACAGAAAGTTAACAGAAGCTTTACCAACCATTAAAAGGGTTGTCAAAGCCGCAGTGGCTAGAGAACGTCGCATGGGTGCTTCGATACTTCGCCTGCACTTCCATGACTGTTTTGTTAATGTACTTGGACCTCTCCTTCTCTTGTTCTTCTTTAAACTTGGTTTCAGGCTATGTTTAGTAGCAGGAAATTAACTTCATGCATTCTTGATTTTTTACAGGGTTGTGATGCGTCCATTCTGTTAGATTCTACTCCGACCATTGACAGTGAAAAGAATTCCCGGGCTAACATATTGCTCAACATGATCGTCAGGAAAATCAATATGAAAAAGTTTAGTAAATTTGAGAGACAGAAAAGAAAATTAAGAATCGCATCAGAACAAATCACAAGCAGGTCTTCAGTAAAAGAAAAGTAGAATTCGAAGCTTCCCTTGAGCATTTGGTAGTGGAGATTACTCAAACTTTAATGGTTAAACAAGAAAACATCAAAACCAAAAGTAGTTAATCTCTGCAGATACTATTGTACACATAGTAATAGTAGTAATAGTACAACAGTATCTGCAGTGATTCCACAACCAACTCGCATGGATCCTTTATATGTTCTTTGGGAAAGATGCAACAATTTGGTAATTTCTTAGCTCATTCATTTTGTCTCACCTTCTACTGCTCAGTCTATAATTTGGTTGGATTCTGCCTGTGAGATCTGGAATGATCTCAAAGCTAGATTTGCTCAAAGTAACTCTTTTCATAAATGTGATCTTTAACTTGAAATCTATACTTCTCAACAAGTAATTCTTTCTGTGCATGAGTACTTCACTAAGCTAAAAATCTTGTAGGATGAATTGGAAATCTTACGTCTTGTCCCATCCTGTTCCTGTGCTCCTCAATGTTCATGTGGTCTTTCCAAGAACATTAGGGAATTTCATGAAAATGATCAGGTCACAGTTTTTATTAAGGGACTTAATGAAACCTATTCGACTGTGAAATAACAAATCTGTTGATGGATCCCTTGCCTTCCTTGATTAAGACATTCTCTTTGGTTATTTAATACGAAAGGCCTTTGGCCTCTGACATCAGTGTCTTGGCTATTAAAGGTACTAATGTTTCTACACAAAGAAAGTTCTTTAACAATTCAACACCACCTATATGCATACATTGTGGAAAGGAGGGTCATACCATTGATAAGTGCTATAAGAAGCACGGGTATCTTACCAATGTGAAGAATTCCAAGAAGCCTTCAAATCAAGTTTATGCTAATGCTGTGGAAACTAATGATACTAGTTCTCAACTTGTTGTTCATCATCACTTTGAGGCTTCAGAGGATCAAGCTTCTGCATTTCAGTTTACTAAGGACCAATATGATCAGTTGATACAGTTGCTACAAGGGCTTTCGTCTACTTCTCATCATGTTAATGTCGTGACTTTGCCGAATCATATATAGTCAAAGTCTACCTCAGGTTTGATTCCTTCAAACTGTGAGATTGATCCACATATTTCTTTAAATATTTCTACTACAATCATTCTCAATGTAGTGATTGGATTGTTGATACTGGTGCTACAAACCATATAACTTGTTCTTTAGCATTTTTCCATTCTTATAAATTGGTTCACAATGTTTATATGAATCTCCCTAACAAATGCAGGGTTCAAGTTATTCATATTGGCACTGTTTATTTGAAGAAATCTCTAAAACTCCTAGATGTTTTATATATGCAAAAATTTACCTTTAATCTTATATCTATTAGTAAATTAGCTCATGATCTTTTTGCTGCATAATTGTCTTATCCTCTCATTGTATAATCCAGAGCATTAAGCCATGGAAGATAATTGGGGTTGCTGAGCATTCCCAAGGATTATATAAGCTTAATTGCAATGTTGTTTTACCTGTTTCACATGTTGTTACTGTTAATTATGTTACTTGTAGTAAAGAAATTTCAGTACTATGCATACTATGCTAGGCTATCTCTCTTTTTCTCGATTGAAATTATTAGTTCCTTCTGTTTTTAATGTTGAACCTTGTGAGATATATGATATCTCAAAATAGAAAAGATTACCATTTCCTACTAATACTTCTATTAGCAATGTCATTTTTGATTTAATTCAGGTTGATATTTAGGGAGACAACTATGCTCCTACTTTTAAAGGGCATAGGTACTTTCTCACTATTATAAATGACTTTAGTAAGTTTACTTGGCTATTCCTAATGAAACGTAAATTTGAAGTAAGAACAATCATGCAAAACTTCATTTCTTATGTTTCTACTCAATTTAACCATGTTGTCAAATATGTTAGAAGTGACAATGGGAAAGAATTTAATGTTCCAGTTTTTTATGAATCAAAAGGCATAGTTCATCAGACATCCTATGTTAAGACTCCTTAAAAAATAGTAAGATTTCAAGCTAATATGTTTTGCATGCCATTTTTTGATCAATAGAATAACTACTTCTGTCCTTAATAATATATCACCTTTTGAAGCACTATATTCTAAAGCACCAAATTTAGATAATTTGAAAGTCTTTGTGTTGGACCTCATTTCCGGAGCCCATCATTTTAAATTCCAAGTTTACCCTTTCAATTCCACTTTGCTTGGATCGCTTTAATCTTCAATACTATATAATTGTTAGGGCATTTGTTAACTCAAACAAATATCGCCAAAACTCCATATGCCCCGAATTAGTTCTCATAATTCCTCAAATAACTGATTCCTCAATGAGGTAACATCATCTCACGTTATTTTCAATTTCCTAACTGACTTAACTTTCTCGAATGATTTTCTCCATTCTTTAGATTTCCTCAGATTTCACATTGACTTATTCTAATGTCTGCTTATTTATACTAGTTTCTTCACACGTTTCAATTTATTTGTAATCTTAACTTCCTGTGTTTGTAACACCTTCATCAGGTCAAATTTGCATCTCCTGAACATATTTACTCAAAACATAACATAAATCTATATACTCCTCATATCGGCAATCAATGCCTCCTCAAATTCAGGAATTCACTCTCATTGTCGGATAATTTACATCAAACAAAACACATATTTTTTCAATAGCATATTTTACCTCTTTTGCTTGAGTCTCTGTTAGGGATAGAACTCCAATACTCACTTTCGAATAATTACATATTCATTCATTCCTCGAAATGGAACATTCGATTCACGCAATATGATTCAATAAAACATCTCTATCACAAAAAGGTTTCTTACCTCAATCATCTACACTATTTCCACAATATATTTCAAATTACTCACAATTTACTCTTCACCAATATCATATCATATCAATATACTTAGCATACTCACATATATCACAATACTAATCTAAGGCATCTTTCATCAGTAGCATTTCTCATAATAATTTCGTACTGATCAATTCATATCGAATGAGCTTGAATTGAACTTAAGTATACCCAAAAAAGCTATCAATTTGACATGATGAATTTTGAATATGAAGTGTTGTCACACATAAGTGAGATATTATGGAAAAAGAAAGATAGGAAATTATGAAGGCTAAGAATTAGTTGTAAGTAATGAATTAAATGAAAAAAGATTGAAGAGTATGATGAGATGAATCGAAAATAGTTCAGGTGTTTTAATTGGAAACCGCTCAAGTCTTATGATATTCCACAAGAATTGGACTTCAGAAATGGGGTCCAACACTTTAACTGCCTTGCTTTTGCTTCTAATCATTCTAACATTAAAACCAAGTTTGATTCCAAGAGCATTAAAGCTATTTTCTTTTGTTTTTCTCCAGGTGTTAAAGATTTTTTGATATTAAAACTCAAAAGATTTTTATTTCTCGAGATGTCTCTTTTTATGAACACGTATTTCCTTTTTCCATACTAACTACTGATATGCAAATCTCTTATAAGCAAAACAATGATCAATTAATTCTGCCTTCATCATCAGTTCAGTCATCATTTGATGACATTCAATCTATTTATGCTATTATATCATTACCAGAAATGGCTGGCATTTTATCAGATTCTATTTCAACCATAAAAGAAGTTGTTCCTCTACCTATTCATTCTCAATATGAGAATCACATTCAAGCTCAAACATAAGTTCAACTTCAACAACATCCGAATCAAAGCCTGAGAAGAAGTAATAGACCAAAATCAAAGTCACAATACCTACTGACTACAAATGCATAGCTACTCAAAGAACAAGTCCTCACCAACTTTCTAATTTTTTTTCTTATTCCAAACGAACTCCTAAGCATTATGCATTTGTAGCTGCAGTTGATCAAGAATAAGAGTCACAAACTTATGAACAAGTTGTTAAAGATGAAAATTGGAGAAAAGTAATGCAAGCAAAAATAGAGGCTCTGTAGCAAAAGAACACTTGGGCACTGGTTGATTTTCCAAAAAGAAAGAAGGCAATTGGATGTAAGTGTGTCTTCTAGATAAAACGGAAAGTAGATGGCTCAGTGGAGAGATACAAGTCTAGGCTCGTTGTTAAAGACTTCGGACAATAAGAGGGCATAGATTTTTTAGATTCTTTTAGTCCAATGGTTAAAATGCCAATAATTCGACTTCTCCTTGCATTAGCAGCAATCAAAGGGTGGCACTTACATCAACAATGCATTCCTTCATGGAGACCTTGATGAAGAAGTTTATATGCAGCTTCCTAAAGGCTACAAAGGAAACAGAAGCTAAGTTTGCATATTAGTTATATCTCTTTATGGACTAAGACAGGCAAGTCGCCAATGGAATGCCAAATTGACTTCAACATTACTCCAATATGGCTTCAAACAAGCTGCATCAGATCAGACTTTATTTTTCAAGACTGGAAGTGAGGGATTCATGACATTTTTAGTATATGTGGATGATGTCATAGTGACTAGTGATGGCATAGAAGCAATTCACAACATCGAACAGTATTTACATGATGCATTTACAATTAAAGATCTGGGAGAACTAAAAATTTTCCTTGGACTTGAAGTAGTAAGAACAAAGTAATGAATAAATATATGTCAGAAGAAGTACACAATGGACTTGCTCAAAGATAGTCCATTCCTAAAATCAAAACTAGTACCAACGTCAATTTTACCAGAGACGAAGCTTACAAATGATGCAGGAGAGAAATTAGCTGATGTTACACAATTCATAAAGTTAATTGGCAAGCTCCAATATTTGACTATAACTACACCAGACATCACATTTGTTGTACAACAATTAGCATAATTTTTTTATTCTCCTACTTCATATCAATTGGTTGCTGCTCACAGAGTGTTAAGATATTTAAAGGGAACCATAGGACAGGGTCTTTTCTTCTCTTCTGACAGTGAAGTCAAGCTGAAAACTTTCTCAGATTTGGATTGGGGCACTTGTCTAGACACCAGGAGATCCATCACAGGATATTGTATGTTTTTTGGCTCTTCCTTAATTTCCTGAAAAACCAAGAAACAAAATACAGTTAGCCGCAGCTGTTCAGAAGCAGAATACAGAGCACTAGCAACTACAATATGTGAAGTGCAATGGGTATATTATCAACTCAATGAACTATAGATGCCTCCTACAGCTCCAACACCACTCTTTTGCGAAAACCAGTCTGCAGTATACTTGGTACAAAATCCAATTTTTTGCAAACGCACAAAACATATTGACATTGACTGTCATGTGATTCGAGAAAAACTGCAAAATAGTGTCATTGTGCCACTTCCTGTTTCTTGCAAAAATCAGTTAGTAGATTGCTTCACCAAAAGACTTTCCTTGACTACTTTTTAGGACTCTTTTAGCAAACTGGAAGTATATAATATATACTCACCAGTTTTTAGGGGTGTTAGAATTATATAAAGTCAAAGTTGACACTTAGTTATACATAATTTAATTATAGTTAGTTATATTCGTTATTTTTCATTTTTAAGACAATTTGTTTAAATAATTTTATTCTGTAAGTTGAAATATACTTTTACCTTTCTTTAATTTACCTTTCTTCTTGCTTTCTATCAAGAAGACCCAATTGTAAATATACTTTTACCTTTCTTTAATTTACCTTTCTTCTTGCTTTCTGTCAAGAAGACCCAATTGTCCCTTCTCCGGAGGAAGTGACAACAGCCTTTTGGACGATGCTTACTTCAGCAGTCTGTTAAACCAAAAAGGTCTATCACACTCTGACCAGCAGCTTCTTCATTGAAGGCCCTCTGAGTTAACATTTGTGCCTCCAATTCAGAAACAGATTTTGCTACTTGCCATGATTAAATAGTGCTGATGTAACTCTTTTTGGTTTCTGGTATATCAAGAGATTAGAGATATGTAAAAGAAATTAGTAAACAAGAAGATGGGGGTTTATGTTCTTCATTGGACATCTGTTGGATTAACGTAGTTTTCTTCTTCTTTTGTTTCTCCAATGTTCTTTACCTAGTTCTCAGGTCAAGCAGGGGACAAAATGGGTCGAATAAACCCAGGTCGGGTCAAGTCGATTCAAGTCGAATCGGTTTGCTTACAGTGGGGTTGAGTGTTGGGTTTGTTGGTTTGAAGAAGGTTAGTTTCGTAATTGTGAATTTGTTCCTGACATTCTGTGGAAAGATGGGAATAACAGGGGGAAATTGGGTTGGGCCCTTCTGAAGTTAGGTTGGGTTGAAGTTATCTCAGATCGGACTCATATAAATCAAATTGGGTTAGGTCAAATCGGGTCGATTGAATTCTAATCGGGTCAAAATAGGGTGTCTAAGTTTGAACTTCTTGATTTGGGCGAAAAATTTAGGTATCAGATACGAAGAATTTTCGACTGAAATCGCGTGTTTTCTTCAATAAAATGGACTGTTTCCAATTTTGTATTGTTTGCGTACAAAGTTTCCAAGAAAAGAGTGTTAATTTTATGCAATTTTGATCAAAGGATGTTGTGTAAAGCTATTGTTCGGATGTTGATCGGAGGGGAGTAGTAGTTATGAGGTGAATTTGATTGATGAATTGTTGGGTATATGAATTGTTGTTTCGAGGAGATGAAAAAGAAGGGAATTTGATTAATGGGGCGATTTTTGCAGAAAGGAAGTTCGGTTCTTTTTGATGTGAAGCAAATTGATATGAAAGACTTTTCTGTAGTTAAGGAGGGTCTTGAGATGGAGTTTATGACTTTTGAATCCTATTTTAGTTTCTTATGCACAGTTTGAAAAGGATGGATGAGTTCTGCAATCAGAGAAGATAGCTTTAACATAAATTATAAAAGTAAAGAATTTATAATTTATGTTAATATAAATTAAAACAAATTAATTTATTTTTATTTAACAATTTATTTTATTTAACAATCTCTTTTTTAATTAAACTTTAAATTATTCGATAAATAAAAAATCTCTTTCAATCATATTTTAAATTCTTTATTTTTATTTAATTTTTAGCTAATTTTATAACGCCTAACAATAATTAAACTTTTTAAATATTAAATTTCTTGTCATACAAATTTAACTTGTCATCCAATTTTTAAAATATTAATAGAGATAGCAAATCCGATAAGTAACCGTATAATAACCGCTCAAATTGATCAAACTTGAATAGATTGTGTTGAAATTTGAAAGGTCAATCCAAATTTTACTCTAATATATTCTTTAAAATGATATTATTTTAAAAATAAAATCAAAAGGACATTTAAATAGGTTCGAAACAGGTTCTAATCATTTATTAAAAATTAGGTTCAGCTAATTCATTTGAAGACTTGTATTAATTCTCAAAGGTCGTTAGGTTTGATTAAGGATTTAAAAAAAAGACATAAGTAATCACATGTTTCGATAAATCACTTAACAAAATTATGAATTCAAATTAAGTGATAAATTCGATTAAGAGTAATAGGGGAACAGATCAACTAGTCCCATTTATTAGATGGATGGATATTCATTGAACAGGTAAGTACCTAATAACGTAAGCAGGTGATTTGAACCGAAATAATAGAAGCAAACCTAGACCTCCAACGCTCACAAGAGATCTTCATGAAGTTACTTTGATTAGTTTACTGATTAATTAATGTTGTCGCTAAATAATATTAAATTAACTGATTAATGAAGAAGTCAAAGTAGTTGAATCATACATATACAAATTCCCTTTTCTTACGAAGTAGTTTCTGCAGACTTTTGAACATGTCTGGTAATGATTTATGAAAGCTCAACGCGTTCGTTTATTTTATGTTCACCTAATTCTGAAACTCTTCTGCGACACTGCATTATAGAAAAGTTCAATTGATTAGACCATACCCACGAATCAGAGTAAGAACATAAACTTTACAGCTGCAAATGAACAGGATGCATACAATTTGCCTTTTTAAATATACTTTGAAATTCAAATATTAAAAACTCAAACGGCTCAATTTTTAATTGTTTGGTTCGATTTGATTTATTTTTATTGTTAAAAATTAATCAATTTAATTTTCATAAATTAATAAATTCTGATAAATTAAAATAAATCAATTAATTTTTATTTAATAATCTATTTTTTTAATTAAATTTTAAATTCTTCAATAGTTAAAGAACATATCTTTCAATCATATTTCAAAATTTTTAATTTTATTTAATCTTTAAATGATTTTATAACAATCTAATACCGACTAAAATTTTTAAACCATAAATTTCTTGTCTTACCTTTTCAATTTCAAGTCTAGTTTTTAAAATATTGCGTAAAATCATGAGCAACAGGACAGCATGACAATTTTTTATAAAATAGAATTAGAAATTCATAATTTTGTTTGATAAAAATATAAAAACTAAAAATAAAAACTTGTGAAATATTACATAAAAAATAAATATCATAATTTCATATCAGAATAGAGAGAAAGTTAAAAGTTTTATAAATATATAAAAAAGAGTATTAATTAATTTTTAACTTATAATTATGTTGATCTCTAATTGAATATTTTGTGAATATTTATTTATTCAATTAGTTGATCCTTTATTGAATGACTGGACAGGTGAAATGTTCCTACACGTGCATACGATACTTTAGTCCTATGTTTTGGTACGGAAATGAGCGAAGCAGTGATTGACAATTGCATAGCAATTTGTGAAGGACTTGATCAAACAATTTCTAATGACGATACCATTAATCCTTTTAACTTGTAAACTTGGACATGGTGAAAGGTCTTGACTTTTTATGCTGGTATACTCATCTTGTGATTCGGCCAAGTCCAAGAGCAAGAAAAGATCCAAGTTTACCAACTATAAATGCCCAGATGAATCTGGACTAGAAGCTATAAGAATAATAGTTCAAATCTGTAGAATTCTTGCAGAAGATTATGGCTTCTTCTTCACGTTGCATGTTTCATCTCAGTGTTCTTCTTCTTTTAGCTCTTGCTAATGTAGCTACTTCTTCATCACTATCTCCTCATTACTACGATAAAGTGTGCCCTGAAGCTTAAACAACTTACACAGAGAAGAGAAGAACTGCCCAAATTTTATTAAAACTCTCTCGAGAAACTGTACAAGGTCAGATTTCCTTTATATACAATGTCAATAAATAATGATAAAACAACTACACTAACTAATAACTATAAAACAACTACACTTCACTAAAGAAACAGAATACACTATGTACAGAAAGTTAACATCCCCCCTCAAGTTGGAGTTTGGTGAACATCAACCAAACCCAACTTGGATATAAGAGAAGCAAAAACCGAAGCTGGCAAGGCCTTGGTAAAAAGATCAGCTAATTGGTCCTTTAAAGAAACATGAGCAGGAGCCACAAATCCCAACTTAAATTGATCACGAACCACAAGACAATCAATATCAAGATGCTTGGTGCGTTCATGAAAGACCGGATTAGCAGTAAGATGTAAAGCAGCCTTATTATCACACCACAAAGGAATAGGTAAAGTAAAAGAAACCTGTAAATCACGCAAGATATAAGAAATCCATAACAATTCACAAACAGCTGAAGCCATGCTACGATATTCCGCTTCAGCTGAAGAACGAGAAACCGTGGGCTGTTTTTTAGTTTTCCAAGAAACTAAAGAAGAACCCAAGAAAACACAAAATCCAGAAAGAGAGCGTCTAGTCTCCAAACATGACCCCCAGTCAGCATCACAATAAGCTTCAACAGAACAGAAAGAAGAAACAGAAGAGGCAGTTGAAGCAAGGAAAAATAGTCCTAGAGAAGGACTACCCTTCAAATACTTCAACAAATGTAAAGCAGCATCCCAATGACCTTGACAAGGAGCATGAAGAAACTGACTTAACTGCTGAATAGCATAAGTAATATCAGGTCGAGTAAAACCCAGATATAACAACCTACCAATTAACCTCCTATACTGTCCCACATCATTGAGCAACTGACCAGAATGAGCAGTCAAACGCAAGCCCTTAGGCAAGGGAGTAGACACTGGTTTTGCTCCAGTTAAACCCGATTCAGAAAGAATATCCAACACATACTTCCTTTGATTAACATACAAACCATTAGATGATCTAGCAATCTCCAAACCAAGAAAGTATTTAGCTGGCCCAAGATCCTTAATGGTAAAAGCAGTATGCAGAAAATGTTTAACATCAGAAAGAACACTAGCATCAGGACCAATCAGCAAAATGTCATCCACATATATAAGAAGGGCAACAAAAGTAGAACCAGTAGATTTTGTAAACAAGCAATGATAATGCTGTGATTGTACAAAACCATAAGAAAGCATATTCTTAGTGAACTCACAATTCCATTGTCTTGAAGCTTGTTTTAAACCATATAATGATCTATTTAACTTGCAAACTTCATTCGGGCCAGCTTTAGTATACCCATCTGGAGGAACCATATACACTTCCTCATCAAGAAACCCATGCAAAAAAGCATTATTCACATCTAACTGATGGATAGGCCAAGAATAATAAGCTGCAACAGCCAACAATAACCGAACAGTCACTATTTTAGCTACTGGTGAAAAGCTATCAGTAAAATCAATCCCCTCAACTTGATCATACCCTTTTGCGACCAACCTAGCCTTATAACGGTCAACAATCCCATCAGGCAAAAGTTTCACTTTATAAATCCACCTAGAACCAATAGCCTTTTTACCTTCCGATAAAGAAGTTAAAACCCAAGTATTATTAGATTCTAGGGCCTCCAACTCCTGTTGCATAGCTCTTACCCAATGTATATTAGCCCTAGCTTGATGATAAGATTGAGGTTATTGGATATTAGAAACATTTGCCAAAAAAGATATATATGTGGGTGTAAGATGTGGGGTATGTATAAAAGGAAAGGTAGGTGGAGTGTAAATAGAAGAATTAGCACCTGAATAGGAAGATACAACATTGTGGGTGTTGACATGAGACACAAAATCACTCAACCAAGCTGGTTTATGTGAAATCCTAGTACTTCTACGCAAACCAGGAGAAGCAGTAACTGGAAAGGTTGAAGTATGAGAAGATGACGATTCAGGAATATGTAGACCATTGTCTGAAACTGGTAAATGCATAGAAGAATCTTTAGTACTCGTAGATACAACATCAAGAAGATCAGAAGGCTGATCAGTTGAAACCAAAGGTAATGGAAGTGCTGGTGTTGTATGAGATGAAGATTGGTAAGGGAAAATGTTTTCATGAAATATGACATCTCTAGAAACAAGAACAGAATGAGATTCTAGATCAAACAATTT
>JANVCQ010000232.1:2276096-2286332 GCA_025531925.1 Erythroxylum plowmanianum
TTGCAAGGTCAATGGTTAAGATGGGAAACATTACGCCATTGACAGGAAACGAAGGACAAATTCGTTTGGACTGCAAGAGAGTGAACTAAACCTTTCAATCAGTAAAGATTGCGATCTTTACATTTTGTTCTTTTTTCATACCAAGGGAAACAAACCTTGGAAATTCATGTCAAGTGTCACATAAGATGTTCTGAGGTTGTTTAATTTGTTGGTACAGAATCATTCTTCTAATCTGTAAATTCTGCAGATTGTTGTCGTTGATATTCTAGATTAATCAAAAGTGATGTCCCATTTTTAATTCAAATATTTTTCTGACTCGTATTATAGATAGTTTCAAGAAAATTTGCAGATTTCAGTACACTATAAACCCCATCATTCAAGAAAATGATGGCTTTGAATGATTCTTATTCACGATCATGACAACGATTCTTGTACTTTATTAACTTTTTTTGTGTGTAGAACTCACCAATCCAGAAATGACATTCACCTTTAATTTTGAGAGTAGAAAACCATCCCATCTGTTTATAAAATATGTATTTAAACATGTAAGATCCTTAAGAACTAAATTCTAGGAAAGTCCCCTTTGATTGGCTACTATATTTGGGCTGAATCTGAGGCTGAGTCCATAAAAATTTGATAAGTTCAAATCCTAATTCAAGAAAAAGATTGCACGACTTAAAAGGCTAAACCCAGGCTTAAACTGAATCTAATCTGAAATTTTTTTAAAGTTCAAATTTGAGTTAATCCCAATACGTATATTAGGAACTTTAGATCACAGTCAAGACGAGCTTCGGTTTAATGTATTAGAAACTGACATAAGGCCACTAGAAAAACATACAAAACTGAAGTTCCATGGAAGATGGTATTGCACGCTTATTTCATTGAAGTTGGAAATAAAACATGTTTCTGTATCTATCCTGATATGGAAGTGGAGACTAGAAGCAGAAAGTGTTCAAACTATCTGACCTGTGTGCAATATGATCAGTGTTACTTGGCAAATGCACCATAAGAATATCTCAAATACTGTTCTAAATTGATGTTATATTGCAATTACGCTTCAAATTATTATCGTAATTTGTTACAATTATGGCCGTCTTAATTTGAATCTCTAATCTCAAAGAAGAGATCAAGATGTGGCTTTATGCTGAGAAAGTGGTTGGTGGAAAAAAGATACAGTTTTGTGGAAAATATTGCTCAACATGATCGTCAGGTAGATCAATATGAAAAAGTTTAGTAAATTTGAGAGACAGAAACAGAAAATTAAAAACCGCATCAGAACCAAACATAAACAGGCCTTCAGTAAAAGAAAGATAGAATTCAAAGCTTCCCCTGAACATTTGGTAGTGGAGATTACTCAGACTTTAATGGTTAAACAAGAAAACATCAAAACCAAAAGTAGTTAATCACTGCAGATACTGTTGTACACAGTACCAAGACAAGCAAATCCAAGCTTCTCTACTTATAAAATTTTTACATTTTCAAGTACAAAATTTCAAAAGTAGTCTTTTACATCCATTATGTTCAGTGGCAAGAAAGCTTCACAATACAAATTATGACAGAACAAAAGATAAATGAAAAGCAAACATTTACTTGGTTGACATAAAACTAGCTAAACCAAGATGAGGAATCGCAAGTTGTTCTAATGCAATGAACAGGCTGTTGAAGAGTTACCTCATCGTCCACCTGATAACTCGATGGCATCCTGATTTAATGAATCTTCGCCCCATTCGAATCTTCTCTGCAATCTTTCATACTCCTGTCTACGTGTAACTTCAACATTCTGCCATTCTTCCCACCTCTCGGCAAGGCCCTCTCCTTCCAGCATCCGAACCACATCCGACATTGCTGGACGGTCCTCTGGTGATGCTTGTGTACAGAGCAATGCAACTTGGATCATCATTTCAACATCCTGGATGTCATAATTCTTGTTAAGGTTACGATCCACGATTGCATCGAGTCTTTTCTCCCTCTCAAGCTTCTTGACCTTTATATGTAAAAGGGGTCCAGAATGAGATAGTCACAAAGCAAGAATGAGAAAAATTGTGAAAAAATGATAACAATAAACTACAAGATAGACGTATGAAAAAGACACTGTTTGACGTATGAAAAAGACACTGTTTTCCCATCCATAATGTTGGGATGAATCAGACTGAATGCACAAAAACAAAAGCAACAGTAGATCATGTGTGACGATTGGCTTACATGGTCAAGTAACAAGACATCATCCTCTTCTTCCAGTCGTGAAAAGTCGATTGCCCGTTGGCCTGTTACAAGCTCTAAAAGCATGATTCCGTACCCAAAAACATCAGTCCTTTCAGACGACTTCCCAGTCGACAAATATTCAGGTGCAATGTGGCCCATGGTTCCACGAACTTGAGTTGTGACATTAGTCTTCCTCACGTCTACCAACTTTGCCAAGCCAAAATCACCAACTACTGCTTCAAAATCTTCATCCAGTAACACGTTAGCAGCTTTTACATCCCGATGTATGATCTTAGGATTGCAGTGTTCGTGAAGATATTCCAGTCCACGTGCTGCTCCTAAGGCTACTCTCTTTCTGGTTTCCCAGTCTAAGACAGGCTCCTCAGGTTTACGTTCTGCAGTAGAGATCATAATTAATCCTATTCATTGCTATATCACAAATTCAAGGTACATAATAAACTAATACCTCTCAGACGATACGCAACACTTAAGTTCTGCATATATGGATAAACCAAAAGGCGCTCTGTTTGAGTCGTGCAAAATCCGATCAGCCGTAATAGGTTCCTGTGAACAGCAAAACTTATCATCTCAACTTCACGTTGGAAAGCTGCATCACCCCCGGGGCTTTCGAAATCCGTCAACCGCTTCACTGCAATTTTTGTGTTGTCAGGAAGCACTCCTTTGTATACTTTTCCAAAAGCTCCCTGTCCGAGGATATTTTTCTCACTGAAGTTGTCTGTTGCCAGTTGCAATTCCCTCCATGCAAATCTTTTTAATTGACCAAACGCAATCCTTCGGTCTACTTCACCTGATAACATACACACAAGATAATATCAAAGAATATTGTGAAGAGACAGTTTCAAAGAAAATGCATTTCATTCAGGTGGCAAAACTGTATTTTGTTCCCAAAATTTCTGAAGAAACAGATTAGTATTCGAAATTTTTCAATGCTTGTATGTAATTGTCAAAAATCAACTAAAAGCAGAAATCAAGCTTAGTTAACCCAATTTAATCACAGGTAGCCAAAAGATTAGCGGACTTTGCAAGCGAAAATAATAACAAAGACTTTTTAATGACAGGCAATAGACATCACTAATAAGCATTTCACATTCACATGGCACACAATACAATTATCAAAATTGTTATCAAACAACACCAGAGAATAATTTACACAGGCAATTTAGCATCAAGCTTACATTCTTGACAATTAAAGTAAAAGTTGGCCAAGCCAGATAAGCTCCTAAGAATTTCCAATAATTGCATGTATATAAGGCAGGAATTTTCATTTTTCATGCAAATTCCATAAAAATGAGATTATCAAAAAAGAGGATATGATTAAAATGTCTACCAAATAATTTCTAGAAGGCAATATATAAACATAAGGGTAAAAGATGTGGATATTCCTTGTGATTTTACTTATTTTTAAAAATATCCTTATCTATCAAATTTTTCTAAGGGACATCTTACAGTAGTGAAAATATTTAAAAAAAAACATTTTGATGAGTTCTGGTCTAGTTATTCTAACACACTATTATGTAACAGAATACTAAGTGCGTGACAAAGTCTGCATAACTATTCCGATCTGACTTTAATAGTGAATTATGTTAAAATAAGTCGAAAGAAAGTCAAATTTCTTCTTTTTAAGTATTTTTAATACCACAAATTACTTTTTAAGTAATTTTGGACCATAAGTATATTTCTTAGAATGAATAAAAGCACAGAAAATTATAACTTGATCATGAACTTTCTAGTTTTCAGAAGCAATAATCAGTCACTAACGACCATCCAATTAGCTAAAATATGCTGAAAGGTGACTCAAACCTGCAACATCTACAAAAACTTCTTCTTTGTAGCCTTTGTGTCTGCCCTTGCAAAGGAAAAACAGTAAACCTCCAATAAGAAAAATAATTGCTAGTCCACCAACAATTCCAACTATAATCCCAATCTTTGACTTATGAGAAGTGCCTGCCGAGGAAGGAAAATACTAAAAATCAGCAATTAACTTCTCGAGGGGAAAAAATAAAGAAATTTTGTAGCAACGATAATGGATTGTAATAGTGTTGTAGTAATGGAATAGCTAATCAAATTACCTGAATCACTGCTATCAGATTCACAACGGTGGGGTAGATTCACCCCACAGTTTAAGTGGTTTCCTGTGAAACTGAAACAAGAAATTGCAGAACAAATTATGTGAAATATCTGCGAGAGGGAGAGAAAGCAAATAAGCAGAAGCATATAAATAAACAGCATGCAACATCCTGTGACATATTCTTCCACAATTAATAGTTCAACTAGAATCAAACAATGATGTTCATACTTGTATTTTGGAGTTTGGAACAAATGCTCTGGGATTTGACCACTCAAGTTATTCGAATCAAGCAGACTGCAAAATATAAAGAAAGACGTGAAAAGGTCTGAGAATAGGGTTTATCTTTTTAATGACAGGTATTCTTTTAGAAGTACTATTGGCTAATAAAGTATGGAATCGTACCGCTGTCGAGACGCAAAAGAAACTTGGGGATTTATTACTTGGATTATATTAGCATCTTATTTTCATACTCGAACAAATAAAAACTTTGGAATATTTCAATCATTCAATTGCTTATGCAAATTATATCTTCCATATCTATAGACATCATAAAGCATATCACCACTTACATATTGATCAAGCTATTGAGACCAGATAGTGATTCAGGGATACCTCCAGTGAGATTGTTTTGACTTAGTGTCCTGCTCAAATAAAAAAATAACTTCTAAATCTAGTTATGAAATATGCAGAGATGTAATATATAATACAAAGAAAAAGGACAGCATGTGATTTAGATGGGATGTAACTTACAAAAATTGTAGCTTTTTCAGATCACCAAGTGAAGATGGTATTTCTCCAGTTAAATGATTGTTTTCCAAATCTAAGCTTGTTAAACTTGACAAATTTCCAAATTCTCTTGGTATATCACCAGTTATGCCATTTCCTTTCAATGTTCTGCAATGATGAACTTAACATAGATCAGTGTTGTAATCAAGGGAACTGGATTGCCTACTTTTAATTAACAAGAGTCGAATTCCCATATAAAGGTATGTCCCTGAACTCCACATTTAAACATAAGCTACAATAGCATAGACTGCCATTGAACTGAAACACAGGCCCAAATTCACAAAATATCAAAGTGTCATGGCAGAAAGTCGAACATAGAATTTGCATCTCTCCCAATCAACATTTTCTTATCAAACTAGAAGTGATCTACAAATAACTTTCCTATATGACTGAAAGGTTCTCGTATGATCTTTCTGTGTGCCCTTGTCTTCACAAGAAACTTCAGACAGTTTCTTAGATTCTCCAATAAACAGGGACCTTGATAAAAGCATTTCTAAACATCTTGTCAGGCAAACCAACTTAAATTGTTTGGTTCCATTAGCGAACAACACAATAGAAGTTGATGAAGCTTATGATACACTGCAGAATAAAGCTAGTATATCGAAGAAGTTGGGTTCTTATCAATGGAACAATTGTTATTTTGACACTATCTCGAATTTAAACTTACTTGAGCTTGTGTTGTGATTAACAAGTAAGGAATATGATTTATGGTTTGCATGTTTTCAATGCTATAAAGGTTCACAATGATGAGAAAATATCTCATGAAAGAGATAGCAGCCACTGACAAAACAAAATGCATCAACACATAATCTCATTTTAGCAAACAATTCCATACTTACAATGTAGTAAGAGTCTTAAGGACTCCTATCCCTGGGGACAATGTGCCTGAACAATTCATTCCGGACAATGTTCTGCAAAACAGCGAACCCCCACATTCGGTAAAATTCAAATAAGCAAGACCAGAAAATATATTGTGTTGATACTGAGATTCTGAAATAAAAGTCCTAACACAATCAAAGAGATTGTACTGCATAAAAACTTACACAGAAGTGACAAAATTATTACTGTCACATATGATATTTGACCAAGTGCAGGGATTAACTTGATTTTGGTTCCAGTCATGTAATTGATCTGATGGAGCCTTAATTGAAACCTTCAATGCATAAAGTGCATCACCTGAAACCAGTAATGCGAGCATTTTCCACCTAATCAGTCAACCATCAAACTGCGATCTAGTTATATTGAAAGAAGTAATTAATCCAATATGTTCATGAAGAAGACTGATTTTAAAGATCATGATATCTGCATCTTTGTCAATGGTCAAAAGCAGATATCTGATATGGATAACCAAAAGCAGAGGCAGAAATGAGAAGGATTAATAATACTAGTTAATAAGACCAAAGCCAGCCAATAAGTAATACATTTGCCTAACAACAGAATGTGCACAATGTTTGTACCGTTTCTTATGCACATGTTTATAGTTTGATTAAGAAACGGGAAATATGGTTTCTCTTGACCAAGTTTTTTCTTCAGACGTTTGGTCCTTTTATTATCAGATATAAAAAGTTCATTCCTGACAAACATT
Organism: Erythroxylum plowmanianum; assembly: GCA_025531925.1. Lineage (NCBI taxonomy): Eukaryota > Viridiplantae > Streptophyta > Magnoliopsida > Malpighiales > Erythroxylaceae > Erythroxylum > Erythroxylum plowmanianum. The sequence continues at coordinate 2,282,759 of JANVCQ010000232.1, forward strand.
TCTTAATTGACTTCGTTAACTGAGAAATAAACACTCTCTATAATCTAAGCATCTTTGTCACTGAAGAATAAGTAAGCTTACCTATATTTACATAGACATAATTGTACAAAGAGACTTGAATAATCACAATCTTAACAGAGAAGAAAACATCATTTTTGATGCTCTGATCTTCTCAATTGGTATCATTCATATACAATATTGGTCACATCAAAACAAATATGTGCTATATCCTCTGAAAAGAAATACTGATTTTATGCAAACAGTGTCATTATCTGAATAGTTAGAGGTCTTGTAAATTCTAGTACAGATTGCATTTTAGGTGAAACCACTGTACCTTGTGAATCAGACCCTACAGTGGTATGCAACCACATCAGTGTTACAGCTGCAACAAACAGTTTCATCCCAAATACAACTGAGTGACTCATCAAATGAAAGCATAATACAAACGATGAAGCCAGAAGATACGAGTGAAGTTCATATCTGCAAAAAGAGCCTTACTTTTAATTGCATCCATACGATGATACAATAAGGATCAAGGGATAAAACTCAATTACAAAAGATAGCAAAAGCTTTGACAACACGCTTACAGAGTTAGGCACCGAAACGTTGCACTTGTCTGTGTGAACCTTCATCATTGTCAATAACATCCTCTACTAGCCTATAGAGCAGTCCGAAGAGACAAAGTGAGATGAGAAACTTGTTATCTGGGAGCTAGTAGCCAGATTACCTATGTGTACCTCAATTCAAGTTAGTACAACTGCCTAACTGTCATTCTTTCTCGAATTGAGGGGAGAAAAGATAAGTCAGAAACAACTGCGGGAAATGAATACCAGAAGCACTAAAAGCAGTAGTTTTCCGGTTATAAAAAAGAGAAGTTGTAATTATTCACAAGGTTCTTAGAAAATTATAGATTACATCCTTCGCTAAAAGGTCCAAAAAAGGAAACAAATTTCATTCGGTACTTGCTGTTAGTTACAGCTGCATTTAGCTCTTAATAACGGACAATTTAATGCAAAACCAAATTTCCCAGAAAGAAGTAGAGCAAAAGAAACAAAAAACACGATCTGAAATGGAAGGAAAAGAAAAAAGGCACGAACTTTTGGCAACGGAAGGTACCTACAACTTATTATCAAGTGATCAAAGAATTCCACTAGTAGTAGACAACAGACATGGATCAAATTAGAGAAAAATTACATGTATCATTTTTGCTTTCCCAGCAAGGGCATGCCTAAAAGCATGATGGCATCCTTCAAAACGAAGAACCCAAATCCAAAACAGGAAGCACCCTCAAGGCAACTTTTGAGTATTAACAAACAGAAGCTAAAAGTGGAAAAAAGATGTTACCTTTCATGGAAGAATCAGGGTGGAGAAGAAAGATTACAGATTTCTCAAGTGGGTGGTACAAAAAACAGGCTGTCGAGGAAGGAGGAGCAGCTGTCTCAAAAGGGTCAAAGAGATTTGATTAGATTTCAATGAATCGGCAAATTAGAATTGGATCTTTCTTTGCTTTTGAGGCTTTTTGAGCTGTCAAGGGCTGTGAACCAAAGTGTTTCCCCCCAGTGCTTCAATCAGTTTTTACTGTTTTAACAACCCAAAATCTAAAGCCAAAGAGAAAAATCTAGTTGCCGGTCATTTATCTACCATCATCTTCTAGTTTCTGGTCATTTATCTACCATACGTCCATTTCTTGATTTTCCAACTTATTTTTGTCTGCAATCTTCTAAGAAAGACTTTAATTTGAGAGATTGACAGTTCTTGACTCTTTCTGAATCATCGCCTTTTGAATCTAATCCAATTCATTTCTACTGTTTCATCAACTCTGTCGACTTCTGTGATTTTTCTCACCAATTTTCCTCCTTGTAAGAGTGACAGATGACATCTAAGTGCAGCTTCCTTGCACTTTCATCTGAGAAATGGAATTCCCAAATAAAATAATTTATTAATTTCAACATTTTATTAATTTTTTACTAATCCACTCACTCTCAAAACTTAAATCTTTAACCAAATGATTAAAGGTAAGAACGCGCCCAATAGCCTACTCCCACTAGGTAAAGTTTGGCAGTGCCCATTGTAAGATGACTCAAGTGTTAAAAAAGGATTTTACCACGTAAAAAACTTGTGTTAAGTTCATATTTTTATTTTTGTTAATTATGTTAATTTATTAAATAATTCATAAATTATTATATATTTAAATTTTATTTAATACCATTTAAAAGTTCCTAAATTTTATTTTCTGATTAAAAAAAGAATTTGATATTACTTTCTCATTATTTTTCATTGCCTAAATACATATTTAAGCATAAATCAACCTTTCTCGAGTAAAATTAGTAATATTTTGGTATTTCTATTTTTTAATTTTTAATCCCTTTAATTATATAAATAATTGCTATAATTACGAATTAACTCCACCACGTGTATGGCTTAATACAAAACGAACGTGATTCTCACGATAACAATTTCAGCGCACAAGACTCTTTGTATTAGACGCAGTGTTATGGGATCCGTTCCGTTCGGGACGGATCCGGCCGGAATGTACCGTTCTGGCCAGAATTTGGAACGGAACGGACGACCATCGTACAGGTCAAAAATATCGGCCGGTATCGGTGGTTTTCGGTCGGTACCGGTCATACCGGAAAATACCGGCCGGTACCGTAAAGTTGAAAAAGTGCAGGGACTAAATTGCAAGATTTAAAATTTTAAACCTAAAAATTTAAGCCCCCGCCCCAACACTCGATCTCTCATCTCTTCCCTCACGCAGTCGATCTCCTCTCCCTCTCATCTCTCTGTCGCGTCGCTCCTCCTCGCCGACGCAGGTCGCCTCTGATCTTCCCACCGTCGCCATCGGTCTCCTCCTCGTGGAAGCTTGCCTCCTCGACGCTCGCTTCCTTCTCCGATTCTCGCCGACTTCGCTTTGTCATTCGTCGGTTCCTCCATGCAGACTCGACGCCACCACCACCTTCTCTAGTCCTCGCCGTCGCACCACAACACCGCGACATCGAAGGGAAGCCACCGGAGATTCAACCGAAGCCACTGGAAAAACTGGAAAAAAAAAAACCACAGCTTTTGTTGAAAAGGAGAATTTTTCAAATGGGTATAACTAAATCAACCGCAAGGAAGCAGAAACAAAACCAACAGCTAATCGGAGATGATTGTGGCGGCTGAGAAGTAGAGTAGAAAAAGAGAGAGAGAGAGAGAGGGGTAGAAACTAGAAAGAGAGAGTGAGCGTGTCGAAGACCTAATTTTTTTGTATTGTTTATATATATATATATGTATACTATAAATTAATTAATTCAATTAAATCAAAACATATTATTAAAGTTAATTAATTTATTATTTTTTAGAAAAGTAGATTTACGAAATTTTTTATATATTAGAAATCAGTAATTTTCTTTTTATTAAAAATATTTTTAAATTAAAATATCTTAGTAAAATTCTATAATAATTGGATTTCAATAAAAAGTTTTACAGACGTAAAGATTAAGACTTTGAAGTGATTATATGTTAACATTAATGCAGTTTTGCTTTATATATTTAATAACAATATATTTTATATAATTTCATTAAAGTCCATCTT
>JANVCQ010000232.1:2289221-2304430 GCA_025531925.1 Erythroxylum plowmanianum
ATTATTTATATGTAAAATATTTAAAAATTATTGTTATTTCATATTAATTGTCATTATTATTTATTATTAATATTTTTTAAAGCATAGTTAATGTAAACAGTAAACTAGTAAAGTATACAGTACAACTGTATAGTATACCAATATGGACTATTTTGCAATTCTTAAAAATTTTAGGGACTATTTCATAAATTTAAAAAATTTCCCGAAACAGTATCCGGTACCAACCGATACCGATACAGTTCCGTTCCAAAGCTCAATCCGGTACCGAACTCGGTACGGTATTTATAACATTGGTTGAGACATAATTAAGTGGGGTTAATGAAAATAATTGATTTTGACAAGGGAGGAATCATCAAGCACTGAAAAGAGTGGTTGAGGCTGCTTGTAGCAGTCAAAATAGGGCTTGGTTTTTCTTTGACTTTCAGGATCATTTTTTTAATGCTAGCCGACACGTGAGTCGCAATTTTTTAAATGAAAGTTGGTCCAGAATGAAGATTTTATGTATTTATTTATTTATAATCGGAGGATGGAGAATTCCAACATCTTTATAAATTCAAGTTGGACTTTGGAACTTCCCTACAATGTAAGTAGTTAAGCTCAAGCTTTTCTTCTTCTTTTCTAGTTGCTCATAAAGTATTTTAGGAGAGTCCTAATTATAGAAAGACACCTTCAAGCTATCCACACTTAGATTAATTCTCACTTAAACCAGATAGATCCCTTGCGAGAGGTAAAATTCTAGCCCTAAATTTTAAGCAACTACATACATAAGGAGGAATCGAACCCAGGACCTCACTTATAACATGTGCTATCTCATAGTTTGACTCGAATAATTTGACCCTTGCCTTAAAATAACGCTATTTGAAGCCATTGGAGTGAATTCAAACTGAGTTTCGAACTAAATACAAATGTTTGTAGAGAACGTCAAGTTAGGTTGAATTGGAAATAACCCAACCTAGAGCTCTTGTTCCAGCCTGATTAAGCCCAACTTGACCTGATTTATTTTTATTTCTAATTGTAAAAATAAAAAATGACATTCATCCCTAATCACGTCTAAATCTAAATCAATTTAACCTGACAAACTTGTTAAATATTCCTGATAATTTCAAAACAATTAGAGATCTCATAAATAAACGCCAAATGTGTCTAAAATCAAACTAGACTAGCTTACAACTTATACTCCCTCTACATCTCTAATATATTAAAACTCCCTTGAAAGTAGTCAAAACAAGCTAATGCATACTAATTAAGAAAAATCATAAAAAAGCACACCTCTATTATATTTATATGCAAGAAAGTGTAACACGTAACATAGATTTTATTATGTCTCTCGGATCGTTCATAAAATAATTAAAAACAAAGAAAATGCGATAAGTTTCATCTCAACTTTGGAAACAATTTTTGAGACCAAAGCAAACTTCAACCACACCTCCACTACTTTTTATGCAAGAAAGTTTACAAGGTTGCGTATTTAAACTTCATTTTCCTCTAAATTATTTATTAAGAAATACATAATATATAATTTTCAATTTTATAAAACATAATAGCACATTCACCACCAATCACAAATCAAGTACACCCTATATTTATTTCATTTTAACACCAAATAATAGGTTTCAATACAATCCAAAGATATATAGCCAATTTTGGCATTGAATGATAAGTCTTGATCAACTATTACACATTAAACATCTCACTTTACAGCAAACAACAATAATAATAATAATTTATTAAAAAAGTACAAAAATACGAAGTCTCTCTTTTATTGTACATGTTTACAATATACGAATTGAAAATTTAATTGCGTTCTAGTAGTATGCCCATATAAGTCGATCAATGTCCATTCACACTTAGAATTCATACCATAAATTGTTAGAAATGCAAATTCATCCATACAACACGCTTAATCAATTCCCAAAATGATCTGAGAGTTTTAATGTGTTTGTCATCACTCAGATTCAGTAATCAAAACTTCACCTTGCACAGTTTATCTATTATGACCGACAGAAAATACAAGGACCTCAAAAGAACACGTAAGTGAAAGTTGCTGGTGTAAGACTGATCAACATGCAATCCTCTTTAAACAAGAAAGACAGAAATTGGACCTTGCATGTTTTCCTATAGCATCTGAAAGCCTGCAAATAGTTTGTTCCCCTCGTTCCCAGTTCTTGAATGACTTATCAGCCCATCTCCGCCTCCTACGGCGGACTTCAACTTCCGACCAGCACCCATTCCATGCGTTCTCTTGAGAACCTTCCAACTTCTTTTATGTTACAAAATCCCATTGACCATAATTGATAAAACGCCATTGGAGACACTGAAACTTCACTTCTACTTTCATTTACAGTTTCTCCCACACACAAAAGCCTAAGAATGAATCTCCAGTCATATTGAAACTCATGAAGTAACTACCAAATTAGAGACTAAACATCCATTAGCACGCAATCTTAATCTTAATTAATAAAGAACCTGTTTTTAAGTTAATAAAATTTTACTAAATATGACAACAAATACATATATCTATGTTTTGGGAATGGTATGATCTAAAATTGAAAACACATCGCACTATCAAAAGTATATAATTGGTACTTATGAAATTTAAAAAATTGTCATATTGTATCATTTATGGCAATCCATTTTGGATCTCCCTCCTACAAAATGATTTTAAATTCAATTAAGTTTAAACTATTGTAGCAATTTATAATTGCTATTATATCATTTATAATTATTCAAATTAGTCATAACAGTAATAATTATTTTTTTTATTACAAAGGGAACTACTAAATTAGCTCAACGCTCTAGAAAACAAAACTCCTTGCACATCTTTGCGGAGAAACTCCTGGACGCCTACTGGTGGCTTTTGAAAGATATGTAGGCCTGGATTAAGTAGGCCGACGATGGTTGCCAAGTTGTCGGCACACTGATTTCCTTCCCGGAAGACATGTTGTAAATAAACCTCCGAATCCCGTTGAACAAGCTCCTGTATATCTGACACCAAAAAATTAACCCCAATTAGCACAATATGAGGGTCGGAGAGAATATTAAGGACCTCGAGGTAGGGGTGAGCATTCGGGTAATTCGGGCCGAATTTTCACTGTTCGGACCCGGCCCGAATTACACGAAATTTTTTTTCCTTACTCGTCCCGAACCCGAACTTACCCGGCCTGATTTACCCGAATTACCTATTTACTCGGCCCGATTTACTCGATTTATCCGAATTATCCCGCCCCGATTTACCCGAATTATCCTAATTATCCTATTTCATAATTTTTTTAAACTTAATTCGGGTAATTGGGCCGGCCCGAATTTTTTCGGAGTTACCCGTCCCGGCCCGAAAATAATTCGGGTAATACCCGGGCCTGCCCGAATTACCCGAAATTTAGCATTTGCTTACCCGAATTAATTCGGGCCGGGCCGGGCCGGGTAATCGGGTCGGCCCGAATAATGCTCACCCCTACCTCGAGGGAGTCCACTTCGGCGACCATCCTGCGATACCCCAGCTCCTAGGCCAGTGTAAGTCCTGAGAACACTCCCCAGAGCTCCACCGTTAGGGGCGAACCCCTTCCGAAGTTTTGTTGAAACCCCCCACACCAGTCCCCTTGATAATCACGTATTAAACCTCCAGTTGAAGCCTTACTAGAATTGTGCTTAACTGCGTCATCCGAATTGACTTTAACCCAACCATTCGGAGGTTTAGTCCAGCCCACCAGGGTGCTCATAGGAACGCCCTAGGCCGGGAACACACGGTTCTCTATTGCATGTGCTCTCACGATCCAGTCCACGTAGTCTAGAGTGATGCGTGTACCCTCTTCCGACCAAACAAAGCCTGGCTTAAACAGATTACTGTTGCGCCACTTCTAAAGGAACCAGCAGGCGACGTCAAAGATAGTGGCCCACGTTGCCTGCTGCACCATATCGGGCTTAGTGAGATTAGACTTCAGCCACGCCTCCTTAGCTTGTTGGAAAAATCCTGGATCTATCACCTCGTGAGGAAACTATCTCCAGAAAGCTGTCGCCCTTAGACAGTCCCTCATCACATGGATAGTAGTCTCCGCATGCCCACAGATGGGGCACCTATTGTCCAAGGAAATATGTCTAGCCACTCGCTGTTGATTCGTCAGGCGTTTACGATTGACTACTAGCTAGAGGAACGATCTAATCCACTACGGGCCTGCCCATTTCCAAATAATCTCCCATAGCTTGTTGTTGGGCACCATGGATCGGTCCTCAATTAAATCATATGCAAATGCCACTGTGAACCTCCCATGGGTGGTTGGGGCCCACAACAAAGTGTCCTCCCTTGCTTCCTCAACGACAGGGCCCAAGTGCGCTAGATCCACACAAACAATGGACGGGAGATACTGTTGAAAGTCATTCCAACGCCAATTTCCTCGATTTTGCGTAAGGGACGCAACCGTAGCGAACCTAAGGTTGTCGGGGACCGATGAAATAGCTACATGTATAAGAGATCCCCAGCCTTCCAACAAGTTATCCAGCCAAAATAGGATGCTTCTCCCATTGCCTAGGGCCCATGAGAGACCCTGCCTAACAACTTACCAGGAAGCCGAAATCCCCCACCATTTACTTGAAGCCCCTGGCCCGGAGATCTTGAGGGGAATCGGATGAGCTTCCAGTCTATACTTGGCTCGAAGTATCTGAACCCATAGAGCGTCAGGTTTATTAAGCAGGTCCCAACCTAATTTAACCAAAAGCACATCATTGGTAAACCAAATACGTTTAATACCCAGTCCTCCTTCGGTTTTAGACTTACACACTATCTCCCAGTTAATAAGGTGCACTTTCCGACAATCCAGTGTGGACCCCCATATAAAATCCCTTATAATTTTTTCCAGGTCATCGCACAACTAGCGCCAGAATCGAATCGTTTGCATCGTGAAGATAGGTAGCGAAGAGATGATTGCTTGGGTTAAAGTAATCCTTCCCGCGAGGGACAACATCTTGGCTCTCTAGCCGGCCAATTTCTTCTGGGTATATCAAGGATGTGTTGATACGTATGCCGATTTGTCCTCTCATGGATCAAAGGAACCCCAAGATACCTGCCCAAATTATTCGTATTGGTAACCTAGAGCCCTTGACTGAGCCGCCTCGCAATGTCCCTGGGGACATTCATAAAGAAAAAGATCTGAGTTTTGTGATGGCTAACTTTCTGCCAACTTTCTGACCGGATGCTAGACAGAAAGTCGCCAGAGTTCTTGCTATGACTCTCGTTTGCGAATCCTCAGCTTCCGCAAATAGCACAAGGTCATCCGCAAAGAACAGGTGTGAGATAGGAGGCCCCGTGTGACTCAGTTTGATCGGTTTTCAAACCCCACTGCCCACCTCTTGTGATATGAGGTGCCCGAGTCTCTCCATACAGAGAATAAACAGGTAGGGCGATAGAGGGTCGCCCTGTTTGATATCTTGCGAGGGCCATAAAGGCTCAGAGATAGTCCCTTGCTATGTAACCTGTAGAGAAGTAGTCGTAACACACTACATAATGACCTAGATTAAGTTCTCCGAAAGGCCAATTTCTATCAGGGTATCCTAGATAAACAACCAATGAAGTCATTTATAGGCTTTCTCCAGGTCCAACTTCAAAGCCAGATACCCTTTTTTCCCCAGTCTTCTTCCACATAGAATGGATAACCTCCTGGGCTATAATAATATTATCAGTGATATGCCTGCCCGGGATGAAGCTACAATGGTTTGCCGCTGCTAGGTGGTCCATATGCGCTTCGACTCACCATCACTTTAGCGATAACCTTATAGAGGACGTTACACAGGCTAATCGGTCGAAACTGAGAAATTTGGAGAGGGGAAGGGGTTTTAGGGATAAGCACCAGCATGGTGTGATTTAACTCATGGTCCCATCATTCCATCCTAAAAACTTGCTTGATAAAAGACATCACAGATGGCCCTACTTTCCCCCATTGGTTCTGGAAGAAAAGGGCATTATAGCCATCCATCCCCGGGGCTTTGTTTGGATTCATAGCAAACACCGCATTCTTGATTTCCTCCTCCTGGACTGGACGAGCAAGCTCCTAGGCTTGCTCCCCTGTAAGGGTGGGGAAGGCGCCTGAAACCGGGAATTGTGAGGTAGGTATCTCATTAAGGCTATAAATTTGGACAAAATGTTGGATGACGAGGCTGCACAACTTATCGGGATCAGAAACTATAGTCCCTGTAGAGTCTTGGAGCCAATGCGTAATTTCTTCCACTTGGCTAGGGTAATAGTATAGTAATACCTAGTATTTCGATCACCCTTCGAAAGCCAGTAGCACCTGGCTCTCTGGTGCCAAAACAATTCCCCCTCACACAGGACTTGTAAAAGCTCCCAACTCAAAGTGTCCTCCAGATCCAACAGTGAATCCCGAGGGTTGGTCGTCATGATACGTTGAATACCTTCCAACTGGGCAACCAACCTCTGTTTCCGGTAAAAGATGTTACCAAACATTTGCTTGTTCCACCACGTAAGGTGTTGAAAGAACTGGGCTAGAGAATGACTTAGGGCCCCCTCCTCGGGGATCCAATTCTTATCAACCACCTCTGGAAATCCCAAATGAGTGATCCAAGGGCGGAGCTCCAGGTAATCGCGTCTGGGGACTGAATATCTTAAGAAGCATAGGCCTGTGGTCGGACCTGAGGAAGGGTAGATGTTGGTTCACAGTGTGGGGGAATTGCTGCAACCACACCGACGAGCCAAACACCCTATCCAGTCGAACTTGGATCGTACCTCTACGCCAAGTAAATTTGGAGTCTATGAAGCCCAAATCGTGGAGCCCACATCGATGCACCCAATCCTTAAATCGTTTACTCATAACTTGGGTCGAGGGGGCTCCTCCCTTTTTATCAGTAATTTCCAGTTTAGCATTGAAGTTGCTTCCCACGATCCAGGGCCTAATAGTATGGCAACAAATCCAGGTTAGAACAGGCCAGAGTAGGGCTTGCGAAGCCACTTGTGGACTAGCATACACCACCGTCAGGTTGAAAGAGTGCGTCCTATACTTGATCGTAGTGTGAAGGAATTGACGATGCGCTATGACTATCGAAATATCAAACTCCTCCTTTCAAAGGAGCCAAATTCCACCAAAGAAACCTTCTGCTTCGACTCTAAAGGAAAAGTCAAACCCTAAGGAAAGAATAACAGCGGTGGCCCGAGAGCCATTAATACGAGGTTCCATCAGGCCCAAAACGACCAGTTTGTAATTACGAATATAATTACACAGAAGGGTTTGAAAATCCGATCCTCCTGCTCTTTGGCAGTTCCATAATAATATCGACATAAAAACTAAAGGGAAGAAGGGGAACCTACCCTTAAGCCTCTATAATGCTCCCTACTTGAACCTCCTGGCTCTTTACTTCGGGAGGCGTTGGTATCAATTCCATTGTCAGGCTTGGGTCTGGAGAGTCTTCGATCCCGGTTGATGCCATTGGTACGTCAGGAGGTTCCGAAGGCAGGATTTCAGGGAGGCCTTCCCCTGTCCTGGGTTCCTCTACCCCCTCCATGCTTTGAAGCCTCATCTCTATCCTTAGGATCCGGTCCTCGATAAGCTGGCTATCACAGACCATCTCGGAGTACGACGGGATTTCAAATGCTATATTGTGCTCCGTGACGGTGGGTTGCAGTTGGATTGGGGGGCCATGTCGGAGTCTTATGTTGAGCTTCCACTAGCCTGGCCCTTCCATATCGATGGGGTAGAAATAACTGCTTTCCCCTTAGAGCCCTGCGTGGGCCGTCTGAATTTTTCAATAGACCTAGACATGCCTACCTTGGGCTTCAATGCTCCTGGTCCACTTAACGTGGATACCGTAACCCTTTGACCAAGCCTAGCTGATTTCTACCAGTGCAGCAAACCTCGAGCTGCCCTTCATCATCTCTGCACGTGAGCCATTCTCTTCTGTTTGGACCTGTCTCGTCACTCTGGAGCGTGGGCGACGCCTCTGCACATTTGTCCACGGTCCATAGCCGTTGCCCATCGCGTCTCCCTGTCTCGCCTCAACTGTTGCCAACGTCTCGCCTGAAGCTGTCTCACCTGCACTAGCTGTGGCCGATGGGGGAGCCTTTGCACCAGCCGCAGTCCGCAAATGGCTTCCTGGAACAGGCAGTAGGGGGTGACCCACGATGCTGTAGGTGTAACACACTTGGGAGAGACCCTCATACGTGATCAGTAAGGTTTTCCCGTCAATCTCCACACAAGAATTCAGCGGGGCATTCAAGTCTATATCCACTGCAAGTCTTGCGTAGCGTCCTTGCTAAGCAAGCATGGAAGCTTCGTCAACCCACATAATCGCTCCAACAAGGTTCCTTAAGGCTGTCAATATCTTCAAATGGTATCTGACGATTGGAATGTTTGGAATCCTGATCCAAACCACAACGTGCGTGATCTGGGCTTGGGAAGGCCAAAATGACGGAACCCATCTCTGGACGACGAATCACCTGACCAAAGACCATCCATGGGCCATTGGTTAGCATGTGTAAGTAATACCCTTCCTCCTGAAATTTAACTAGGAAAATTCGTGGTCCATATCCACGATCTTCATGGGTCCTTGAAGTTTCCAGAGGCTACGCAGGCGGGAGGAGAGCACGCTGTAGCCGACCCTCCTGCCGAGGACTTTCACCACCACCGCAAGTTCCCACTGCTGATCAAGCTTCGATCTCTGTTGCTGTGATAGCAAAATGCTGACTCCTTGCTCCCCATCGACTGCTGTTATGTCGCCTTCCTTAACTTCAACTAGATTGTCCTTCGGCCAGCCTAACGTCGCCACCGCAGCTACAACCGCTGGACCTGAGACTGCCTGGCTATAGGACGATATGGGTTGGGGAGGATCGTCATCTCGCTTGTGAGTCCTCCCCTTCTTGGCTAGATGACCCCCTGAGTTGAGGGAAGCCATTAACCGGAGAAACGCTTAGCTGATAGTTCGGAAAAACACACGCAGAAACCCTGATAGCCTAGCAGAAAGTGCGTCACCTTTTCTCGCTCTAAACAGTTATGTCTTTATTTAAGAATAATAATAATTATTATCACACTTATAATTGTGAAAGAATTATACAATATAATGAAGTCCATTATCATGTTCTTAATTGAAGTGTTTTACTATTGGACATGTTGGTAATTAGATTGTATTAATGATGGATTGTGTGGATATTGCAGATAGAAGAAAACAGAAGAAAGTAGTTGTTGCATGTTTGTAATTGGCACATTGCTATTGCGTGGTTCAACTAGAATTCCTCTTGCTTAAGTGTGTCTGTGTCATGCACGTCTCCTATCAATAGCTGAAGTGAATCTCTTTTGCGGGTTGAACCTTAGCTGTGGTGGTGTGCATTAATGGTTTTTGGGAAAAAAACACAGTTGGATGTGCATGACTTCGGGGATTGTATTGCAAATACCGTGGGTTGATTTTTCATATTTGCTTATCTGAGGTTGTGCATGTGCTGTGAGTGAAATACACCGTGGGTTAGTTTCTATCTTCCATATTTGGTCTTCTGGTTTTGTGCATAAAATATACACACTACAAAAAAAGCAAGAATTAGTGATGAAAATGGAAAATATACAGTTGCAAATTACCGACGAAAAATTCATTTCCGTAGGTAAAATTGACAGAAAAATTTTTGTTTAGAGACAATACTAATATCCGTCGCTAAATATGGAGAAAAATTATCCCAGCAAATTTTGCGATGGACTTTAGCGACGAAAAATTATCGATGAAAAATATACTGTAACAAATTACTAACTAAAAATCCATTTCTATTGGTAAAATTGACGAGAAAATTTTCGTTTAACGACGATACTAATATCCGTCGCTAAATATGGAGGGAAATCATCTCAACAAATTTTGTGATGGACTTTAGCGACAGTACAAGATTCCCGTCGGTAAAAGATTTAGTGACGGTATAAGATATCGTCAGTAAAAAGGAGAGAATTATTGATGGAATAAAAAAATTTTAAATTTACCTACGGAAATTTTTGTCGGTAAATTCCGTCAGTAAAATCTCTTTAAATTTAAACTCACTCGACATCTCCCCCCATCTGTGTCTTTTTCTTCCTTCTTCCTGCATCTTCTCTTCAATTGACTTTCTTCTCTCCGGTTTCTCTGTTGTGGACTCCTTTTCTGCTCGTCGACGTTGTCTTCTCCAGCCATTGTCATCGTGTCCTTCGGTGGAGATATTTTTGCAACTACCGTCATGTGTTTTTTCGAATATTGGATAAAAGTTAATTTGAATATTTGATTACTTTCGTTTATTTGTATATTTTGTGATTGGAAAACAATTTTAACGTATAAATGTTAGTGATAGAAGGGACAAGACGTAATTTTAGTTGTGATGTTGGGATAAATTTCACATGTATGTAAGGTATTTGATAAAATGTTTGTTCTTTGAAAAAATAGTTTCAGTTCTTTATTGTCAGTTCTTTTTTAGTATGAATTTCATAATTTCAGTTCTTTAGTATGAATTATTTTCTTAACTTTTGCATAAGAACCATAATATAATAAGTGCTGCAATTGGTACGAAGAGATTTAGCAAAATTCTCTCTATAGTGGCTTCCAGAGAAACTGAACACTTTGCAGGTAAATTTTAAAAAATAGTTTTTAACAAATTTACCGACGGAAAATCCATTTCCATAAGTAAAATATATTAGATTTATTGACGGAAAAATAAAAAACTAAACCCGTTGGTAATTTTCTGACAGAAAAATTTTCTCCTTTGGTAAATTTACTGACCAAACAAAATTTCCGTTGGTAAATTCACCGACAGTATAAAAAATTTCATGGTAAATTTAACTACGGCCATATTTTCGACACCTTTTTTCATTAGTAAATTTCGTCGCTAAATAAGATTACCGATAGAATGTGTACAAATTATGTCCATAATTTTCATCGCTAAACTTTATTTTTCTTGTTGTGACATGGTGGGTGGAGTTTTCCGTATAGTTTAATTGAAGTTGTTAAAACTGGGATGAATCAACTCTACTGGTGGACATATTTTTAGATTTCGAGAAGTTGAAACCATAAAAGTCTTTTTTTTTAATCTTAAGTATTGCGTTGTCTAGTTCTTTGTTGATTAAGTACTTGAGTTATTTTATTAATTATCGTTTAAGTAAAAGTAGTTTAGAAAAATCCTCTATCGAGGTTAACATGAATCGGTCGTATTATCGAGTGTGAAAATCTTTCAAGGGAAGTGAGATTCAGAGATAGTTACAAGGATTGATCAATGTTGCTTCAGTGTAACCTTGTGTAAATTTATTGCATTTTTTTGAAAGTAATAATCTGAGTGAGAGTTTGCAGATATAGGCAAAGCGTGCCGAACTGCGTTATACCAAATTTCTGATGTTCTTATTATTTTATTTTTTGTTTGTATTAGAAACGTCTACAAAAGATTGAAAAATTTGCGAAACAAATATGACCTTCGATTTTTCATTATAACCTAAAATTGAAAACAAATCGCACCATCAAAAGCATATACTTAGTACTTACGAAATTTAAAAAAAAGAAGTCATATCGTATCATGTACAACAATCCATTTTGGATATCCCTCCTACAAAATAATTTTATATTCAATTAAGTTTAAACTATTGTAACAGTTTATAATTGTAATTATATCATTTATAATTATTAAAATTATTCCTAACAGTAATACAATCTAAAATTTTTATACCTCATCTCTAATTATTAAAATTACCGATAATAATAATATAATTCGTAATCCGTGCCTGATCTACAAACATATTCTCCATTATAAGAAGAACTAGATGCCAATGAAATAGAAACTTTATTCTCTGCTTTCTTTCTTAGCCAATGACCAGACCACACTTCACAACCTTTTCTACCTTTAAAAAAAAAAGAGGCTTTTCCTTCATTAGAAAGGAACCACAAAAAAAAAAAGAAGAGAAATGGAAAGCACCATATAGGAAAAAGCCTCTGTATCAACAAGCACTTTGAATGAAGACGAGGACTCCCAGAAGACCTAACCACGTATTCCCTGCAAACGTGGATGAATAATTAGAGACTAAACATCTACTAATATTCAACTAAGACATGTCTCTAATCAAGAAATTAACCTTAATCTTTGCTTACAGGAGAATAGATAAGAGGAACTCCAAGCAAGTCCCTGCTCCAGGGTATAGCCATTGCAATCAGTAGTAGAATTGACTCCGTTGTTGCACAAGCACAGAAATGAATCTGTAGTACCAAACCCACATGCACCACCACTGTTCTCGCAAGTGTTACACTTATTATCTAGGTTAAAATCATCGAATGCTCCATTTCTGTACTCCACAGCCACCCCAAACTCCCACTTTGAGGGGTCGGTTGGTGAATCCTGAAGTGAAACAATCGAAGCAAACCCAGAACATTTGAGAGCTCGGAGATCAAGTTCACCCTTACTGTCAAAATTAGCCGGAGAGTACACACAACAGGTGTTTGTGGGAGGGAAAAGTGGCAAACCCAGTGAAACCACAGATGGGCAAGTGTAAATGGAGGCACAGAGGTTGGAGGAGGAAGAGTCACAGACCGGCGAGCCCTTGATGGAGAGGGCGGTGGTCGGCGGCTGACATGACAGGAGGAGAAAAGTTGATGGACCGAGCTGAAATGGGCTAGCCCAGTCGAGGCCGAAGTTGGAGTCCGATTGATGCATGGAACTGCATGAAGACATTGAAGTAGGGTTGATGATAAAGCTTGAGGTGTCGTAGGATATGGAGGTGATAGGATAGGAGCCTGTGTGGGTGGTGAGGAGAAGCTGGTTGCCGTCGGGTGAACATGTCACATAAGGGTGGAACCGCCGCGAACCGCAGCCGTAGGTGGTGCCAAATGGGTACTTGACCTGTAGAGAGCCACACTTGGTCTGACACGGCGACTCTGTGGTTAGTGTTGGGTAGGAAGTCATGAAGAAGATGATCGAACCAACGATGAACATGAATGGATTTTCCATCAGAAAAGGTCGAGAAAGGCGGATGTGAAAGAAGAGTAATGGAGGTATGTTCGCTCTGTTATTGGCATTTGGCAATAACACTTTTATCATCTATCAGATAGATAGATTCCAGTAAAATTAAATTTTTTTTAATTTATTAGAGTTAAAATAATAATAATTACGATTCATAATGTTCCTTTTACTAACAGTAATATAAATTTAATTTTGAAATTGTATTTTATGTTTAGTTTGTTTCTTTTCTAATTATACCTATTATATTTTTATATTTAGAATACTTATAGTTGAAGTACTCATTTTAAATAAAATTGAAATATATATTAAATATGAAATTTATGTTTTTGTCTTGAAAATGAAAATGTCACTAATCAGGAGACTAGTTCTAGTTATTTTGACAATGATTGGACTAAAGTCTAATTTTTATTAATGAGTTCTACACTTTATTCATATTAAAAATTGGTATCAAAATAGACCAGGAATGGATTCTTATAATTGCCATTGAATTTATTTTAAGTTTGAAAAAATTAGCATTCATAACTATATAAGGATGTCAATGGGTCGGGTGGCTCGTGGCCCGTCCCACCCAACCTTATATATATATACATTTTTTTAAAAATTAAAAATAATATATTTTTTTTGTTCTATCTCCCAAAAAATTTTAGTTTGTAACCTGGTCAACTCGTACTAAAATCTGGCATGGTTAGGCGTGAGAAAATTGACATTCCTATAAATATACAATAATAATAACACTATGTCATCCTCCTTTACATATAAACTAACCAATAATAGTAGCTATTTTAGTTATTTTAAAAATGATTAGACTAAAACTCTATCTATATTAAAAATTATAATATGCACTCTTTAATTATATAGAGTAAACAAAACATTAATTTAGTTATATAGCTATTAACATGAATGGACCGACCCAAACTACTAATCATATATGTACATATGGAGATCAAAAGCAAAAAATATTTAATTGCGAAATTAGGTTAACTAAAGCATTTGCTAGCAACCAATCAGTTCCTCCATCTAAAATAAAATAAAAGCCAGTTCTCGACGTGTAAGCTACTCATTCATAAAGTATATGAACTTGACTGATTTCTTTTTAGGTAAAGAAAAAGGTTCTTTTGAAAAATTGTAGCTAAACTTTATTTTTAATTAAGAATTTTTTTTATAGTTAATGATCCGTGAATATTTACACCGAGTATTCCCGTGAAACGAACCCGTAACTTTTCAATTATAAAAAAGTAATCTTAAAACGAACCAGTAATTTTTTAATTACAAAAAATAATTTTAATTGTTACTTTAAAATTGCGTTTATCATAACTAATTTTAACGAAGCGAAAAATTTTATGTATTAAATTTGGTGACTTTTTTTTTAATCAATTCATTCGATAACAAAATGATTATATAAAAATAAAATTATTTTGTATATTAAAGAAGTTAAATTTTGGGCAAAATTTTAAAAATTTAAAAATATTGAATATGTCAAATTCTTTGAACTAAAATAACCAATGAAAAGTGGCAAAAAAAGTCGTACTAAGGTGTCTTGTAGCTGACTGGAGCAACAAAGCGTAGACCTTTTGGTTCAAAAGTAAGCGAATCAGATGGCGTACAAATGAGTTTAACTAAACCGAGCACAAAGGGAAGTGAAAGTAGGCGATAAAACCCCTGACTCTAACAATAAAAAACAGTCCGTTTTCTTTCTTTCATTTTCCAGTGAGAAAGCTCTAGCCTCATCCTCCGCACCACCTGCCTCTGTGCTTCGTTCCCGTTCTTCGCTCTCTCCGTTTCTCTCTTTAAGGAGAAGAAGAATTGGTTGAGACTCGAAGAGAACAGGAGCACAAACCAGGTGTGTTTCGTTGATATGCACTGCCTTGCTCTTCAACTGCCCTAATTTTTGGCGCTTTAAATGTGGAAGATGAGATTTCATTGCTTTTCCTGTTTGTTTGCTCTTTGTCAATACGTTCTATGGCTGCTTTTGGTCTTTTGACTGTTTTCGCCGTTAGGTTACTGAGAACTATGTGCTCATTCGTGTTTGTGTAGTTCAAATTACGCGCGGCTTTGTTTTGGGGCTTTGTTCTGGGTTATTATTATTAGCCAACTAAGGTTTTGGTGGTTCTTTTGCTATGTTTTATTGTTAGAGTTTGGTTTGGGTTGGTTAACCGGCTTACGTGGTTGCGGTTCAGAGCCCGGCCCAAGACAAATTAGTATTGTTCCCTTTGGTCTGCCAGGGTGAGGTTTGTGCGATTCGTGCGACTCGAACCCCTGACCAAAGGGTTTTGTT
>JANVCQ010000232.1:2323304-2335442 GCA_025531925.1 Erythroxylum plowmanianum
ACTATTAAGTGGTGTAGTTGGTGTACTAACAATTAAATGGTGCATTAACAATTAGTGGCACACCATATTATTTCTATATTTTATAACAAATACAAGTTTATTATATTAATTTAAAGTAAATTCAATTTAATCAGTTCATATCTATTTGAACATTTATAATTAAGGAAACATTAAAAATACAAATGGCCAAACATTATAAGATGGAAGAAACTTGGCACCACTAAATGTGCACCAAGTTAAGAAAGCCACCTATTCAAGTCCTCGTTGGAAGGTTTTGGATGTTATGGGTCTCAAGAGTCAAGATATTCCTCTTAACAGAAACAGACAACGTGCAATGAAGTTGGACTGATGTAAATTTATTTGGGGATTTCTACGATTCCATTGCTTTGAGGTAGCTTGGGACCACAGGTGAGAGCCAACCTGAGCAATCTGTCAAAACCACTGTAATATGTTCGTCCAATATCAGTAGCTTCTTCTGCTTTCCTTTTCCAATCCAAAGCCTTCTTTCTCGTCCTGTCCCCGTCACGTCATCTCCTTCCATCATTTTTCTAACAAGATCTCTGACAAGATCTGCGACTTCCTCTCCTTTTACAAAGAGGTTTGTAATTATCGAAAGTCTCAAAATATGACTCAAACAATTACTTCCATCAAATAACAACAATTAATTTGTATTATGATTTGATGTATTTTTAGTTAGTAGTATTCATACTTATTATAATAATTTATAATTATAACACAAACAGTAATTCACAATAACATTAATTCACAATTTTAAGGATAGATAACTTCTATAATTATTTTGCTAAATTATTAATGAAAAAATAGAAAATTTCATAATAATTCATTACGCAAAACACAATCATATATTGTTAAGTCCTCTTTGGAAGGTTTTGGACGTTGATAACTTTAAAATACACAATCCTTATATAATAATTCAAATCATTCTTATCTTCTAGTAACCTCACATTACAAGAAAACTGCGGAGTAACGACAGGAAGATAGCGACGGAAATGAAACCGTTACCGTCGTTGAAGTTGACTAATTTAGTAATGGTGATAATAGCCGTCGGTAAATATGGAGGGAAAGAGTGCCAGCAATATTTCCGCCGGAATTAGCGACGGAAAAATACCTCTGTCGATACTTGTACAAAGTTGACGACGAAAAAATACGGACTTCTTATATCAGTCGGTAATTTGTTGTAGAAAAGGAAAAGATTTAGTGATAGAAATATATGACATTGGTAATGGCGTCGGTAAAAGCGTCGTCCTATCGAAAGTTAGTGATTGTAACAAAACGATGTCGCTTTTGGTTGGGAAAAAAACGACATTATTTTGTTTATGCAGGGAAAACGTTTTCTTGCGGACCAAAACGACGTCGTTTGATCAAAGACAACGTCGTATGGTTGAGAGTTAAACGACGTCGTCTGACATCGAAATGGATGCTTTAATGTTAACCAAACCGATGTCGGTTGGTTTTAAACCCAACAACGTCATTTTGGTTAACTGAAAGGTTATTTAAGTTAACCAAAACGACATCGTTTGGTTTAAAACCAAACGATGTCGTTTTGGGTAACTACAGAATGTTATTTAAACTAACCAAAATGACGTCGCTTGGTTTAAAACCAAATGACGTCATTTTGGGTATTTAAACTAACCAAAACGACATCGTTTGGTTTTAAATCAAACGACATCGTTTTGGTTTTAAACCAAATGACGTCGTTTTGACTAACGAATGAACGTTATTTAAACTAACCAAATTTGGTTTAATTAAAAGACAATCGGGATTAACTAGTAAAAGATCGAAAACCAGGAGCGATCTTAGAAATCCTTTGCATAGACGTTGAGGCGGACGAACACTAAGATGAAATAGGCCTACCTATCTTCCCCCACCCCACCCCCCACCTGACGTGCGACCTTCCTCTCCTTCTTCCTCCTTCGGTTGTGGCTCCCACATCCGACGTTGTCTGCCCTCCGTCCTCTGTCCAGCTGCTGTGTCTCTGGTGTTAGGGGTCGTCTTCTCTGGCAGTTTTTGTCAAGGTATGGCTGTCTTCTCTAACCTCATTTGCATTTGATTTGTGGGTGTCGTCCTTGGATGAATTTTTTTTAGAATATGGAGTTAGTCAAAGGATTGGTTTTCGTTGTTATTGTTTTAGGGTTTGCTGTGTAAACTACTGCACAAGATGCTAAATAATGGAAAAATGTTATCAATTTGTTAATAGTTAGGGATGAAAATTTTCTGCATACCATGTGTTCGATGAACTGTATATATATATGAGTTGTTGATCTTTTTGGAATAGATGCTATATTATCAATTATGCTATAAGTTTTTAACCCATTTGTCAATTTTTTTTTCTAAAAGGCTCGTATATCAAACTATGAAATTCAATATGAATGTGGTCTAGAGTAAGATTGTTGTTGAAAATGGCTTTACTAGTAGGGAATTTTGACAATCATAAGTGGTTAACTAATGCCCTATCAAATTTTTTTATTCGATGAACCATCTCTAATTTTGTTTATTATTCAATGTGAAGAAGTTGCTTTTAAATCTCAAGTTTGTTATTCTAATCTAATGTATACAAGATCTAACGTCATCATTTAAATTTCTTAAGTTTATATTGCCTTTTGATTTTAAGGAGAGTATGGTGTTGTTGAAGTCACTAAGGACTATCTTGGCAGCAACAATATGGTTATGCATCACTTTTAGATCATTTTGAAGAGAATTTTTTTGAAAAGCCAAGTTTGCAACATAAAAAGGTTTTAAAAAATACATCAAGGATCACGTATAATCTTAATAGTCAAGTGGATTGATTAATTTGAGGTTTTTGAATGTATGACTTCAATTTTATCAAGGTTAAAGGCAATGACTATCTTACCACTTAAATGATGTTAATCATTTTTGATAATAGACTAATGCTTACTCAAAAATCATAATTTTTAGCATTGATAAACTTTCAAGCTAGTCTTTAGAAAACCTATTAATATAGGATTTATTAATAAAACATAATTATATAATAAATATTGCTCTTACATTCCATGCTAGAATTAACATTAGGATGTAGTATGGGAGATAGTTGAGCCTTTTGCATGGCTTTCTTGCCAAATATTTTCCTAGCTACCATTTAAATATCCTCTGATAAGTTCATTTGATCTTTGATGCCTTTATTCCTCAAATTTGGAGTGTCTACGTTTTTGGGATATCCATTAGTAGTTTGGGATTAATTATTAATATCATAAGTGTTGATTCTTATGTTCATATAATTATATCTATCATGTAATGCTTTCTCAATATTTCCACCTTGCTAGTTTGATAAAGTGATCACCTAAGTAGCTTTTGGGTGGTTGTTTTACTTTTGTGTCATTGATTCTTCCTGTGCTGAGTTTTCTATAGTTCCTTCACTAATCTGATTGTTTTCAATTTCATTGCTTACAATCTTAACAGGAAGTTATGAATAATCTTTGCAACTATGGTTGGAAGGACATTTAACCAACATTTATTTTCCATTACAATCCTCTAATTCTATTAATTCATAATAATATATTCTTTCATATTAATAGTGGGACTTTATGGTTATTGATCCAAATTGATACATGTTTCATCTTTAATTTCTCTATTTGGAAACTAGGTCCCCTCTATTTTAGAAATACATGTTTATTATTGATATGTTAAAGTCCATCTTCAAATATTATTTAGATGTAGGCTTTTAAATCAAATTTAAAAATAAAGAGGTTGTCCTTATTGATAAGAACTTCTTATAATCCTATTTTTTTCATTGTTACTGAATCTAAGGATTCATAACGGGATAAGTTGGTCTCTTATTGATAAAAAATTCAACCGAGTAAGTTGACCATTTTGGAAGCACCAACCTTTGAGACTTCCATTAAAGTTAACAATACTAATACATCTATAAAAGTAGGACTGATATAACAAAGCTTATCAAAAGGTGAGGGGTCTCTAATTACTTAAAACTAAGAGGACTTAGCATTCTATGGCACAAAGCTTACCGGAGCAGAATAAGTAGCTTCTAGACTTTAGAGGTAAAGTTGAGAAAATGAGAAGAGATTGAGTTTAAGATAAGAGGGATTGGAAGGGAAGGGTTGAGGGATTGGCTAAAGAGAGGGTAAGAGGAGGGGCAAGTTATTGAAAGGTGGTGATTTGGGGTTTAAACTAGAAAGAAGAATGGGAAAACTATAAGATTCTTCGAAGGATCTTAGTTGGAAACAACTAAACTTAGGCAACTGAGCTAAAAAAAAGAAAAAAAACAAAAAATTTTGGTTTGAAATTAAAATTTTTCTTTTTTTAATAGGAAGATATTATAGGCAAGAAGATTTTCAATTATGGACTAGAGAGAGCAAAAAGAAAAGGAAATTTAGAGGGAGAAGCATAATTTAGGAACAATAAGCAACTAAAAGATTAAGAGTTAAAGCTAGGCATAGTATAACAACAATAATTAGAGGAACAAGCCACAAAAGGAGGAAAAACCTAAACATAAGATGAAAATTGGGCAAGAAAACTATAAACAAGGAGCAACATGAGAATAATGACAAAACTTAAGTAAGGGAAGCCTCACAAGCAGTAAGAAAGGAATGTGGTGGTTAGGAAAATGGAGAACATTAGGAAGAACCCGAAAGAGGAGTATCATTATTAAAATTTTAAGTAAAATATTTATAAAATAAACTTGAAATAAAATTTAAAAACTAAAATAAAATGTCTTAAATAAAGTGAACCTAATATCATATGAAATTTTAGATGAAATGAACTTAATTAAATTTAAAAAGCTAAAAGGAAAGTGACATGAATGAGATAGTCCTAACATGATGTTTTTTTTTGGATAAAATTGTGTTTTATTGAATAAAATACTTTTGATTTTGAATAAAATGAACTTTACTTAAATAAAGCATTATTTTAACTTGGATAAGTGTAAACATTTACTTGACTAACTAAATTAATTGATTAAACTTTAAAGATTTGGTTGCTTGGGCTTATCACTAGGTTATTTAAATTTATGATAGAACTCCTTTTAAGTATTTAAGTTTAAATTCAGGAAAAATTGGACTTGTGGTTTTGGATAAGGGATTTGAGTTGTCAAATTATGAACTTGGGCTAAAATGTTTGTCTTGGATTTAATTTAGGCTTGTAGTTGTTACTAACTCTACTATTCATTCAATATTATTTCAATCCCCTCAATCCATGCAATACCACAATTCCACATTCAAAAAACATAGAAAACAATATTAGTCGGATTTTAATTTTAACCATTTTTAGGTTGAGAATAGATATGTAGTTTAGAGACCCAATTTGAGCTGTGGTTACTGGTTGATATAGAAGTGCATTTTTATTGCAGGGGGATCCTTATTTCAAACGGGGGATGTCTATTTTATAAGAAAAATTCTGCCGAATTTTCAATAGGGTCCTCGTAAAATGTGACAACCATTTTTTAATTAAAACAAGAGCTCCTTAGTATTAACTTATGATCTTATTGTGGAGGAGACTTATAATTATGCAAATTATTGAGGATAACACCTGATGGTTGAATCATTTGAGTATAGTTAATGACCTTCATTGATTATAATATTTCATGGCAATTGTTTTAATATATCCTGCTTTCTAAACTGTGGACGATTTTGTTTTTGTTTTTAGGAACTCATTTGTTGCCAGTATTTATACTTTGAAGGAAATTGAAGAGAAGCTTTCGCAGGTACTCAAATGACATTCATTTACTGTATTTTTAATTGATATGGCTTGCACGATGTGAAACTTGTTTATACTATGAACTTCGATTATGTATGAATTTATATAGGACAAGTTTAACTTATGTTATTGTTCCAATTACCTTGATTATGTGAATCCGTTATTTCATTGATGCTCTCTTAAATGATGAGGTTTTGTTTACTTTGTATGTGCGCATTTTTGTAAGGCATGTTTTTATTAAATTTTATATGTTAAACTAATTTATTAAAATAAGTATTCATGTTTTTATGAATACTTATTTGATTAGGCAATAGTTTGATATTTAATATCCATTAAATATCAAAATGTTAACAATAATTGTCTTATGACATATATGATTACAAACATATATGTTGGATATTCAGTTTAAATATATTTTAGATGTGAACCCATAAACCTTAACCCATAATCCGTTATGGAGCTCCCGTGAGGCTTATCGGTGAAAAATACTATGAGCCTAGGAATCGGAACGAGAATTTCTTATGTTGAATCACAAGTCTTATCTTAGAAGTTTTGTTATATATGGCTAACATGAATGATACTAACTATAGATTCACTGGTTTAAATTAACAGTTTTTCATATATGAGTTTCCGGGATAGATCTTGGATGTGTAGACGATTAACCCCTGATGGTTTTATTAATCCTGAATTTGTTGAGAGAGTTGAAGCTTTTGTTCATTGTGCATGTTCTCAACTTGCATATATGGATGGGTCAAAGATCAGATGTCCATGTACATCTCATTTCCTTTGTGGAAGTTATTATACATATTCACATTTGATTGTCTATACTACATATTGCTTTAAGTTTTCTTTATTCTCGAAGAGGACATGTATGCCGATAGAGGCAAGAGTGATGTCACAACGGCCTATAAAGGATTAGGGAGATCGATTCTTATAAAAAATTTGTCAATTCCTCAAACCTCGTCTACACAATCTACAACTTACTGTAAAGGTGGATCATCACAATCTGCAGTGAGTCAGTACAGTTTGCAACTCTCACTGAATCACCTCCTCCCCCTCCAACGCCGACAGTTGCAGATGATGCATCACCTACTGCTCCTCAAGCTATACCATCCCCTTCCCCAACTCATATATCATTCGATACCTCTTTATCGGATGGAGGAGAGGTCTGCCGGCCTAGAATTGAGGAACCTGATGGAAGAAAGTATATAACAATTATCAATCAACAGTAAGTGAAATCACATTAATTACTATTTGCTTTTGATTAAGTATTAGGTTTACCAGTTTTTTGCCAGTATCAAATTACTTCTTATATTAGGTTGGTTTCGTCTGAACCGAATTCCAAAAATATGACTTCTACATTTAAGCAAATGATTGATTCTGAGGGTTATGTGTCGAAGAATATATCTGAGGCCACAAAGCAATTTTACTTTCAGGAGTTTGAGGCACAATATATATTTATTTTCTTTTTATATTGATTTATATGCACTAATTAGATAAATATTATTACATTACATATAGTAGTCTAATTTTTTTCTTATTATTTCATAAAGAATTTTTATGGGATTCTTGTTTTGACGCCAGCATATACAATGTATAGGAGAAGCGAGCTCGTACACGTTAACGTGACTTCATTGGTGCGATACACAAGGCTGGCGCACGATCGCGTTATATTTCGGAGGAAATTTGGAGTCGTTGGCAGGAATATTGGACATCGCCTGAGGCAATGTCCATCTCAGAGCGTAACTTGGCTAACAGACGTGGAGGCTCGAGGGGAGAGAGTCTTCCTATACATACGAGAGGATCAATAACCCACCATGAGCATGCACAACGACTTATAAGTATCTAAACTTGACACTTATTTTGTAAATATTTTGCTTTGCTGTATTATAGATAATGATAATGGTATAAATGTCTGGTGCTATATATGGATGTGTTGAGTTATTTTCTTTGTTCAACAGGGGGCAAATATCATAAAAATAAAGAAAATTCTGCTGAAATTTTTATAAATTGTAGTTCACGTTCAACAATTTAGGTTATACATGTAGAAAAAGTCATTGGGCATCATGTCAGCACCTATTCAGCTACTTTTGCACACTCACACGAAGAAGCATAATGGTGTGACATTCATCAACAGCTAATGTAGAGAACTGAATGTATGTAAAATTAATGCATTATTATAATTTCTTAATAATAATTCCTTACTAATGTAAACATTGCTTCCTAATAGGACCAAATACAATAAACCATTCTGCGACAGTCTCAGGAGTAACAACCTGTAGATGACACTCAGACGTATCTTGATGCTGTGGGTGGTAGGGACCGTTGTGAAAAGATATTCGGTCTAGGATCATATGCGAACACATGTTATTCGCAATCTTTCATGTCCAGTACAGCAGCGTCTGCTAAGCCAACACATAGCAATGAAGTCATCGAGCTTCGGGCTACAGTGCAAACATTGATAGACCAGATAGCTCATATGAAAGAGGAGCAGATGGCTAACGTGAATCAATGAATGGAGCAGATGGCTAAGCCCTTTCGAAGGAGCTCTTCCACCTGCTCCTGTAGGATTTGATTCTCCTTCGAATTCATTCGATAATGTGGTAAATTATGAAGACTAGCACCTTGGAAGGAAATCAATCTCATGTTGAATATCCCTCAAAGGGGGTAAGCCATCAGGTAAATCCTCAGGCATAACATCTATGAATACCTTCAATAAGGGTTGAAGAATGTCGGGAACACGAACCACAACTTGCTGGTCACTCTTGTCCACAATCATGTACATCCCTTCACGCTTTCTGATGTTCATTATAACTCCTGCGTTCTGTTTCTGCATAATCAGAGGGAAATTAGTCTTTGGTCTCAAGGTAATTTTAGTCATTTTCCACACAAAAGAATACGTATTCTCCCTAGCTTGGTGTGTAGCATCAACATCATATTGTCATGGTCGGTAAAACATGACATGCGTCCATCTCCACAACATCACAAACAATAGTATCTTGATATGATTTTTCGATCAAAATAGGTAAACGACATAATTGGTTCACATTAAGTTCGGCTCCCTTACGTATCCACCCAATCGTGTAGGGTGCGGAATGCGGCTTCGTCGCTAGATGCAAGTGATCCAACAAGGCCTTTGACACTATGTTTTCGCAACTTCCACTGTCAATAATGATATCACATATTTTGCCGTTGACAGTACAGTGAGCACGGAAAAGCTGATTCCTCTAGGTGTCTTCCATCCATGGAGCAAGCAATAGACGACGTACAACGTAATTAACATGCTAGCCCACTTCATCCTCCACTCCCACTTCATCTTCCTCTTCCCAATCGTCCGCCTGCACATCTTCGTCATGTTCAACGATATTAGCCATTCTACGACGAGGACAATCACTGGAATGATGGCCCAACTTGTTACACTTGTAGCACTTAATCGGTTGGGGTTTCGCATATGGGTTCTGGGTATTCTGATTATTCTGATTAGGAGTGCGATGGCTTACTGCAACTGCTTCCTTAGGCGTCCCCGTTGTACCCCTTGAAACTCGATTCGAATCAGGGTTTTGTCGATTGGAAGAACTTGTAACGTCGTGTTGTCTTCCTTTCCTGAATGACCCATGATCCAAATAAGTGCTACCATGAGTGCTAGGGCTATGCCTCTCCAATTGCATCTCAACTTTCCGCGCCATATCCTGGGCATCTTCAACAGAAAATAGTCGATGCAAAGAAACATGATCCTGGATATTAAGTCACAAACCATTAATGTACCTAGCAGTTTGTTGTGCCCCGGACTCATCCAAGTTATTGTGAGCGAAAAGTCGAAGGAGCTCTTCCGTATAAGCTTGGATCGATCTATTCGATTGTCGGCAATTTTGGAATTGTTGAAATACCAATTGCTCGTAATCCGTTGGGAGGAACCTCTTCTTCAATTTCTGTTTCATTTGACCCCATGATTGAATAGGAGCCTTGCCTTGTCGACGTCGTGTTAATTAAGTATGTTCCCACCAAGCTAAAACGCCACCCTTCAATTTGTACGTCACCAGTTTCACTTGGCGATCTACATCAATATCCATAACGTCAAAAAATTTCTCGACCTCCCAAAGCCAGTCCAGGAAATCTTCAATATCCAAATTCCCATTGAAACTAGGGAGATCGACTTTGAGTTGATACTGCTCAGGATCCCGTCAATAGCCCCCCTGTCGTCGATCCCCACGAACATGCTCCTCCTGGAATCCCCTATATCGGTGACCACCACGAATCTGCATCTCCTGAAAATCTTTGTCATCTGTATCCTCGACATAGTCTTGACACCTATGTCGAGGAATTCCTCCACGCCCCATAGCATCTTTGGGATCACGAGCAACAGGAATTTGCTCAGCTGGAAGAACACCAGGCGCACGGTTTGTGGACAAACGTTGTATGACATCAAGGATCTCTTGAAACCTCTGATCGGTTTGAGCCATGAACTGATTGAACTCAGCCCGCGTAATAGGCTCGTTCTCACGGCCCTCAACAGTGGGGAGATTAACATTCACCTTATTCACCATCATCACAGGAGAAACCTGCTCTGATGCCAAATGACGCAGCAAAAAGTACAAATTTGGAGCAACTCCAAGAATTTGAAATTTTATTCAATGGAAAAACTATGTTTTTTATTACAAAATGGACATCTTATATAGAGATAAAACTAATGGAAATCGAATAATTGAAGATAACATCAAATACTAAATCTATCAAAATAGAATATATGATAATTACGAATTTCCTAATACAGAAAGCTACTAGAATCGTTGTTGTTTCCAAAATCAAAAAAACTGTTGAGATTTTCGACGATTACGGCAATCATATTCTTCAAGATAATCACAAGCTAACTATTCTACATTAGCTTGCGTACATCATGTTCATACCTCAAGCGTATATAGGATCGACGAAGGCTTTTAAAATTATTTGGGTCAACCACCAAAAAATCACCCAGTTCATCCCCCAATCTCTTGGCCACCCTTTCAGTCATAAAACCCTCCTCCAATTTGTGTATCTGAACCCACAAAGGAGTGGTGTATAAAGGAATCGCAGAAGGAAGAGTGGACCCATCCATTTTACCAAGTATAGGAGTTGATTATCAAAAGTCCAAGGAACCATTTCTAACACACGCTCAAGGTCCACAGTATGATAGAATTGAAAGACATAAAGACTCTGACCTTCTTCCCTCATCGACATCCCCATGAAAGGTCTCCAAAGGGAAGCCAATGTTTGCTTCATAGCCTGGAAGTTTATGGGTTTGTCTGTGTAAAAACACCCAATTAAACGGAACGAAGGGTCAGCAACCACATCCAGATCGCCATTGTCCTCAAATATGATGTCGTTGTCTGCTTCGCCCTCAACGGACAGAGTTGCCATCTTGATCGAAATCTGATCATCGTCAGCCATGAAATCCTAGGTTAAACTTGCCAAGAGACAAGACAAATAAACTCCCGAACAAGCGAGAGACGAATCGTGTAAAAGAGGTAATTTGTCAAATTCTGTAGAGTTTTTGACAGTAAAATTTTTATCAGGTTAGCTTTTTTAAAAAATTAGTTAACTATTTGGCTGTTAATTAAAAATAACTTTTTTAAAAAAGCTTCATACGGTAGACTGTTTGACAACATAAAAATAAAAAGTACTTTTATTAATTTTAACTATATTTTATTTTATAATAAAAATTATTTATGCATATAAATATTATTTAAATATATTAAATAATACGTAAAACACAATATATTAATTATTATATAATTTTAAACCATATGAAATATAAATTAAAATATATCTAACAAATCTTTTATATGCATTATAATATAAGTAAGACTAATATCAAAAATAAATATTAAAACATATAAAAAAGTCAAATAATATTATATAAATCTCAAAATAAACGTGAGGATAAATTTGTGGGTATTGTGGAAATTATGTATAAAACAAAAAGATAAAAGAGACTAAAAATAAGCTCATTAATTGATCTGAAAAAATTACATAAAAAAGTATTTTTTTGATAAGTTCCAAATTTAAGTTTCATAAAAAAACTATATTTTAACAATCAAAAAAATTATATTTATTAAAAAATATTTTTTTCATTTTACAGCTAAATAGTCATTTAAAAAAAAAACTTTTGCCGAGTACTTATTTATGCTCTAAAAGTTTAACCGAAGAGACTCTAAAGCTTATATAATTAATCCACACGGCCGTGTAAGCGAAGAAAAGGACTTCTCTCACTTTATACGGCCTTGTGTGCTTACCCGGTTAATATATAAAGTTGTGTAAGTTAAGTCCACGATCATGTAACCCCCCATATGGCCACGTTATCCTTCAAAACAGCTTCATCCATCTTGTATCTTCACTTATTATGCCCCATAAATACGTTTGCCGAAAGTCTCAAAATAGGACTGAATAGGTAACACTCACTTTCATCAAATAACA
>JANVCQ010000232.1:2406096-2420501 GCA_025531925.1 Erythroxylum plowmanianum
AGCTTTCGCATTATTAAGTCCGCGGCAATTCCAACTAAGACAACTCATTGCATCCGGCGGGACTGGAGACCAGTTCCCGCCTTCCCCCCGTTTTTTGAAGCATTGGGTCTCTTGCTTGTAGTCTCATTGCTTGTAAAACTAGAAATATCATCCATCTGTTTATCACCTTCATTAGGCCCATCAA
Source organism: Erythroxylum plowmanianum (assembly GCA_025531925.1). Lineage (NCBI taxonomy): Eukaryota > Viridiplantae > Streptophyta > Magnoliopsida > Malpighiales > Erythroxylaceae > Erythroxylum > Erythroxylum plowmanianum. Next base: position 2,406,281 of record JANVCQ010000232.1, read on the forward strand.
CTTCATTTGGCCCAATTTTCCCCAAATCATGTAACTCTTCAAGCCCAGTCCTTCTTCTCTTTGGGTCACTTATGTCAACAGTATCATCAAGATTTTCCTCCTCATCGACCATTAACTTACCCTCATCATTAGCTATTGACTTATCCCTATCATTAATAGGAGGTTCTGTCCTTTTTGGGATGTCAGATTCAACGCCATATACTCCTCCTGTATTATTGGAATTATCCCCTTTGAATAATGGATTAATTCCATGAAATCCGGACTTTCCAAAAATCTGCTCACCACCCTTACCCATTCCGTCTTCTCCAGCGAGATTCTCCACCGCCCCTGGTTCCTCTCTCAGCCACTTCAATCCGATCAGATTATGGGCTCGGCGACCACTATCTCGCATCTGAGGACCAAACTTTCTAGGGATTAAAGCTCCATTGGCGCGCACAAGTAAAGGGCAAAACTTCTCTCCATGCCCGATAATCCCACACAGGAAGCAAAATGTAGGGAGGCGTTCATAGACAAAAGAGACAGATATAACTTCCTTCTGTTTCTCCTTTCTCAATTTCATGGAGGCTTTGATTGGTTTATTGACATCGATTTTCACCCGAATCCTCCAATACTCACGCCATTTCAAAGTAAAATTTGCAGGATCAGCTTCTACAAACTCTCCAATCATGTCACCCATATTCTTCATCACATTCTCCGATCTGAATCCGGATTTCAAACCAAAAACCTTCACCCAAATGTACATGTGATTGAGAGGAACATCCCATGGATTCTCATAATCGCCTAATTTCTCCATGAGTAAAGGCTGGTTATTAAACGACCATGGGCTCATATCAAGGATTCTATTCATATCAACCTCATGGTAGAATTGAAAGACATAGATACCTCCATTTAATTCCCGGACAGACATCCCCATAGCAGAATGCAGCCAAAGTGTGTTTCATGGCTATAAAATTGACCGGTCGTGCTGCAAGAAAACGCCCCACCACACATAAAGCCGAATCTCCATATTCCTGGCCCACATCATCACCAACAATCACAACTTCCTCCTCCTCATCCTCTAGGGTCAAGCTAGCCATGTCAATTGAGGCACAATCTGCCTCTATGGTTTGATCGGCCATAATCAACTAATCGAGCAAAACCTCGAACGAGAAGACAATAGGACAAAGAAAACTTGTCAAAAGACAAGACCTTCACCCAAGCATCACTTGACTAATTACTATTAATTGAGTCTCTTAAAAAGTTATTAATCAAAATTTCCTTGTATCACATCATACCAGGTTGGTGTGAGTAGTTCAGTACTCTTATCTCTTAATTAGAGGTTTCGAATTCAAGTTCTGAGAATGGAGAAATCTGTTTGGCCAGTTTTTTACCTTTTATAGGCTAACCCAGTACGAGCGATGATTAGTCTAAAAGTTAATGAATTAAAGACGTCTTCTTATAATTAGGATCCTTTTAGAATACCTCGTGGGTCAACAAAAAACAAATGTCACAAATAGAGGATCTACGGACTTATGCAACCTGTGGGCACCAAAAAGATTCCGCCAGAAATAAAGGTAGTTCGAATTTTGAAGACCTGCGTGACACATTATTGGGAAGTTGGGACCTCAAGGGACTAGCCCTGCGTGACACATTATTGGGATGTTGGGACCTCAAGGGACCAAGTTACAGACACAATGGGTCTTCAAATTAATGAATGAAATGTACTGGCTAGTCCATGTGGTTATCAAATCCCACCTGCCCCGTTGAAATATAAAGACATTATGGTCTGAACACAACACATGTGGTGTCTTGCAATCAATAAACCAAACATTAGCTCTTGAGTGGTCCAATTGACAGAATAATTTATTGAATTCACAAAAGTTATAAAGTTTGAATCTCAATTAAAAAAAACATAAAATTTTCTTATAGTTTAAATAATTTTAGGAAATTTTTAATTCATTATAATTTTAAATAAACAAATAACTCGTCTATAACTATTCAACTCAATTTTCAAATTAGAATTGAATAATTAAATCCGATTTAAATTAATAATTTATTATCTAACTTTAAGAATTAAGTTAGATTACTTAGTTAAAACAATTGATTACTTGGCGTAGCTTAGTTATCATTTTTTATAAACAAATATAAGAGAGATTTTTTAAATAAAAATTATTTAAAAAATTGAAAAAAATTTAAAATTATGAAATTTTCTAACGTTTTTTTCAATATAAAAAATTATATATCTTTTATTTAAACATTATATAACTCACTTAAAATTAGAAAAAAACTTAAAATATAGTATAACTTCAAATCTTCATATACACAACATTTATTATATATCTCTAGTTCGATAATTTATTAATTTATAAATTATTATTTGTAAAAGAATTGTTTATATCTTTTACTTCAAATTTATTTAACTCACTTAAAATTAGGAAAAAAAGTTTAGATAATATCTACAAATCATCAATTACGTCAAATTTATTATAAATATACTATTAAATAATTTATTCAATTATAAATTATTATATGTATCATAAAAAGTTATGTCTCTTACTTCAAGTTTATATGACTCACTTAAAATTAGTAGAAAGTTTAAAACACACTAACATCTACAAATCATGAGTTACATCAAATTTATTACAGGTTTATGATGGAATAATTTATTAAATTATAAATTATTACTTGTATCACTTAAAATAATTTAGGGAGGATCAGATATTTTATTCCGGTTATATTATTCTTATCATATTTTATTAAATATAGATTACATATTTATGTGAACCTTATTTAAATAAATATATGAATAAATTTTAATAAAATAAAATTAAAAAATAATAACTACAGCAGAGGATATTTGTTTCCTCCGTCTTCTTTCTCTGCGGATCCGCACATCTTGGAGCATGTAATCATTGATACGTTGGATGTTTCTTTGCAATAATTGGACTTAATCCACGTGCTTCACATTTTCTCCAAATTGGCCTTTCACGGTGACAAGGGAAGGTGATTGCCAATTTGAAAGCTAAACACTAACAACCACTATATTGTTTTAACTTATTAGGGTCTAACGTTAAGTATTTTTGGGCATGTTCAAAACTGACACTATTTTGTGTGTCGGTCAGTAACATGTTGGCATCTTTTTGTCTCGTAAATGATGAAAATGTTTTGAAAATCATAACTATTAAGAAAAAATTTAATGTTTAAAATTTTAATTAGTATTAAGGTGTCATAAAATTATTTATAAATTAAATAAAATTTAAAATATGGTTAAAGAAGATTACCCTCGTATATAAAAATTTTAAAATTTAAATAAAAATGAAGTTATTAAATAAATAATTATTAGTTTTTTTTATTTATAACATTTGATTAGTTTACAAAAATTGATCAATTAATTAATAAATTTATAGGTTTTAACACTAAAGAATATTAAAGTAAATCAACAAAAAAATTAAAAATCGAAATGAAAGACTTTACGATTGAATTGACTAAATCGATTTAATTTTTTAAGGGTTAATTACTAGAAAACTTAATATTTCGTCAATTTTCAATTATAGCATGAACTTTAAAAAGTAACAATAAAATATTTAAATTTTAAATTTTTTTAATTATAGCCTGACATTATATATTATTCTCCTAATATCCTCAGCCATTTATTTTTTGTTTGTTCTTTAGACACCTCATTCTACTCTCGCATTATAGCTTACTGCACTAGTAAATTCTTTGTTTTTAGTTCGTTCTCTTGATGTTCTTAATGTGAGGGTGTTAAAACTGTATAATATAAAAATCGAAGGGTAAGGACATCGAAAGAATAATAAAAACGAAGGAAAAAGATAAAATCAAAGCGTAATATTGTCAGAGCTGCGTAATCTGATTTATGACATTTTTAAATAACGACGTCATTTTAATTATATAATAAAATGACGTTTTGTCATTAATCTTCATTTGTTGTGTTAATTTAGGCTGATGTGAATTAATAATTAAGATTTTTGAAACATGATACAAGTTACGTCAGCAAATTTAATGAAAACACTGACGTCAATATAGAATTAACAAAAAAATTAAAAATTTGATCATTCTAGTGCTACTTTTTGAAGTGCAAGTTAGAATTGTAAATTTGACAAAAGTTTCAATTCTTTTTTTTAATTAGCCTATTTTTTAATTATCGAATACGAATTACTCACTTAACACATTATTATAAGAAAGAAGGAAAATGGGTTTTAGCAATTAACTTCCGCCAATGTATACCTCATCATTTCATAGCTTGTCAGGTATTCTACAATTTGATTTTTTAAGGAATTATTTTTTTGTTTTTAAAATTTTATAGTATAATTTAATTTTTTAGATGAATTCAATAAGTCGTAATTTTGTAGAGTTGATAATAATATATTTAATGCAGAAATAAAATAAAAATTTAAATATTTAATTTATATAGTAGTATATAAATTCCGTAACTTGTTTAATGCATAGGTAGAAGATAAAGCATGTGAACCATGGGGTTGGTGAAGATTCGCAACGTGCTATTGCTAACCTCGTCCCCACGTGACTCATAACCTTAAACAGTTAAACTACAGAGTTCCTCACGTGTCTTGTCTTTCTACCCAACTAATTTTACCAATATGCCCCTGCAGTCTCAACTACCATATTTTGCTGTTGGAACTTCGCTAAGCCTCCAATTTCTGCCTAACGTAAACCCCTATATAAAGTCTCTCCTTTCTCTTCGCATCTCTCTCAGAGCGAGTCTTAACCAATCCGACAAAACCCTGTTTGGAAGCTCGGAAAAGGAGAGGCGAGGAAGACGGTTGCGAGAGAGTTTCAGTCTTGAGAATTATGGCTATGTCAACTCTTTCCTCCAAGTCTCTTTACAGCAACAGCCACACGCTCTTTCAACAACCCAACAACAACCACCACCAGCAACTGCCCACTTTCTCTCGCCCACCTACGACCCAGAAACGGGGAGCGGTTCCTTCAGTCGCCGCCGTCCACGCGGCGGAACCGACGAAGAATCCGGTGGCCGTGAAGGAGTCCGTTCTGGCACCAGGAACCGGGAAGTGGACGTTGGATGGATGGAAAACGAAGAAAGCTTTGCAGCTTCCTGAATATCCTGATGCCAATGAGCTTGAATCCGTGTTGAAGACCATTGAAGCTTTCCCGCCTATTGTTTTCGCCGGAGAAGCTAGAAACTTGGAGGAGAGGCTCGCAGAGGCTGCTATGGGGAATGCGTTCTTGTTGCAAGGTGGTGATTGTGCTGAGAGTTTCAAGGAGTTTAGTGCTAATAATACAAGGGATACTTTCAGAATTCTGCTTCAGATGAGTGTTGTGCTTATGTTTGGTGGTCAAATGCCTGTCATTAAGGTTAGATCTCTAGAGATTGTTTATTGCAATGCTTTCGAGTTTATTTCAATTCTCTGTTCCTGGATCCTGGAGATTCTTTTAGTTCAGTTTGGGGTGCTTAAAGTTGAGGAGAAACAATGGTGACTTTTATCAAGTCTAAGGGTTACTTGATTGTTGAATTTTATTTATTTTTTCTCCTGAGAATCCTTGAAAGTCTTATTTAAGAGTATATTTGTTTATATTCAACTAAATCTGTCTTTTCCCTTCTAAATTATGTGCATTTATTGCCTAAGATTGCTAGAAATTAATAGTGTTCAAATGATTGAGAAATCCTGGTTGTTTATTTGAGGTGGGGAGGATGGCTGGTCAATTTGCAAAGCCTAGATCAGATCCTTTTGAGGAGAAAGATGGAGTGAAATTGCCAAGTTATAAAGGGGACAACGTTAATGGAGATTCTTTCGATGAAAAGTCAAGGATTCCTGACCCCCAGAGGCTGATAAGAGCTTATTGCCAATCTGCTGCAACTCTTAACCTTCTTAGGGCCTTTGCTACTGGAGGGTATGCTGCAATGCAAAGAGTTACTCAGTGGAATCTTGACTTCGCAGAGCACAGCGAGCAGGGAGACAGGTATGATCTCGCTTTGATCTTTTCAAGTTTGTGATTCTAAATCATTACGAAACTTCCTTTTACAGAGTTGTCTGTTGGATTAGGTTCATCAGATGTATATAAGTGATTTGCTTGCTTAACATTGGTGCTGTTGGCTTATCTGTTAGGTACCAAGAATTGGCTCACCGTGTAGATGAGGCCTTGGGGTTCATGGCTGCTGCAGGACTTACAGTGGAACATCCTATAATGACAACGACTGACTTTTGGACATCACATGAGTGCTTGCTATTGCCCTATGAACAAGCCCTTACAAGACTGGATTCCACTTCTGGTCAGTACTATGATTGCTCTGCTCACATGCTTTGGTGTGGAGAGCGAACTCGTCAGCTCGATGGTGCCCATGTTGAGTTCCTTAGAGGAATTTCCAACCCTCTTGGCATCAAGGTGCTTAAAATACAACTTTTTATGATTAAGTGCTTCTATTTGGTACTAATTAATGGTTCTGTACTGACTTCTTAGGTGACTAATAAACAATATTTGTTGATGAGTAATCGTACATGGTTTACTGTTTACCACCACGAACTGTATTCTGAAGTCGTTAGGTATGCCTGATTGGCAAAATAACATGAAAAGTTGGCGTTCATACTTGCGGGTTAAAGTTCTTTTAGATGGGGTGATTCCAATTTATTCAACCTGTAATGTAGTTGAAACTGACATATCTGTGTTGAAATTTGTTCTAAAGAGCAATTTCTCAATGTATGCTGCTTTGATGTCCAATCCTGTTGCGAGATCCATCGGTGTTTTGTATCTGGTCATGTCCCCGCAAAAAGTTTTAGCTGAAAGTACTATTTGTGATGCAGGTGAGCCAAAAGATGGATCCAAAGGAGCTAGTTAAGCTCATCGAAATCTTGAACCCCAACAACAAGCCAGGAAGGATAACAGTTATCTGCAGAATGGGTGCTGAGAACATGAGAGTCAAGCTGCCCCACTTGATCCGAGCAGTCCGCAGGGCAGGGCAGATTGTGACATGGGTTTGTGATCCAATGCATGGAAACACTATTAAGGCTCCCTGTGGACTCAAGACACGTCCTTTCGATGCGATTTTGGTATGATCGAGCACCTATGTTTTCGGTTAAAGTTAGCATAGGTCACTAATGATATATTCAGTTCATTACTAATATAATTTTCAAGATGTCAAGCACCTGACACATTCCTTGATTAAGATTTTACCAACAAACGGACATCGGAGTGTGCCAGCTTTGTCCATCTTGTGCATTTGAGAAAGAACTACGAACGACTGGAAATTCTAACGTTTTTAATTTACGGTCCTAGCTTAGTGCTTCAAGTTTATCATATCAATCACAAGAAACCTTCTGAGAGCAAGAAAAAGAGCACTGTCAACTGTTTCCTCTTGAAAGTTGTAATTATCTTGCATCCTTATGGGCCTCTGAGTTAAATTTGAATTGGTTTCCACTTCCAGGCCGAGGTTCGTGCATTCTTTGATGTTCATGAGCAAGAAGGAAGCCATCCTGGAGGAATTCATCTAGAGATGACGGGCCAGAATGTGACTGAGTGCATCGGAGGATCTCGAACAGTCACGTTTGATGACTTGAGCTCTCGCTATCACACACATTGTGATCCAAGGCTTAATGCTTCTCAGTCACTTGAACTGGCATTCATCATTGCAGACAGACTCAGAAAAAGAAGGATAGGAACTAAACGTCTACTCTCCTTAAGCCAGTAAGATTGTTTCGAGGATTACACATATAAATTGTCAACTTTCTCTATGTATTTAGTAGCATCCTCCAATCTTTTTGTTATGAAGCCAATTATTGCTGATTGGCACCTCACTGGTTTTGAACTACTATAAGTTGATTGTCGAGTTGTGTGAGAGAACCTATATTCTGTGACAAACTTATTCTGTCATATCGAGTTGGCGAACCATTTGGGAGGGCCTTTCTTCTAGGAATTTATAGAGCCGATGCAATAGCTACTAGGGAGGCTGAGAATCCAATTGGTTTTCCTTGTACACTGTTATTGTTCTAGCAGTTGGACTTGTCTAGGATTCTGGATGAATGAAGTTATCCGTTGCAAAAAAAATAAAAAAACCCAATAAAGTTTCATCTTTCAAACCTCGTTCATGAATTGTCTTCGCTCCAATCCATTCAAAAGATAACTCAAACCATTTGGCTGGTTTGCTTGATGAGGAAAATGATTGATCTTTTTGACAGGAACAATCAGTAAGATGACAATTTAGAAGCACTCTGCAAGCCTCACCTTAATTTATACTTAAAAACATGAGAGTGCCTGCACTTATAATCAAAATGTACAGTCCATGGCACTTCCAAGTCCACAGCAAGCGTTGCAGTTGACCCAAGGTGTCCACTGAAGCGTAGAATTAAAATGTCAGAAGTCGTCCACTCTAAGTCTGCACAGTCCCAAGATACCACAAGGAGTAGAAGTCGGGGATTGTGTCAAGAACTGAGACGTCAAAAGTCTGCCACTTGAATCTGCACACTGGGTACATTGAATCATGGACATTGTTAAGAAGTTGACTTAGCTGCTGCATTTTCTATTTAGTTGCTGTTTTTTCTGTTATGTTTTTTATTTATTGACTTGTTCTACTGCATTTCAGTCATTATTTCCATTTTTCTAGCTAAGTTGTTAAACATGGAGGCATGTTCCATGGTTGAGCTGGAATATAGGAATTTCTGTTTCTTTTTCGAGCTGTATTTAAGCACATTTGCAGTTAATAAAAATATAACATTACACTGAAATATTCTTCTCTTTCTCTGTTAATTCTTAGTTTGCTCCAACAGACATTTCGTTGGTGGCGGCGGCGGCGGCGGTTTGATAAGTATTAAACCACGTTCAACTCTGCAACAGAACTGCAAGAATATGAATACAGGCACTTTGTGTTTACTTTTCATATTACTGGCATTTCAACTTCCACTTTGCATCTCATTTCTTCCAGGAAATGAGACAAATCGATTGTCTCTGCTAGCCATTAAGGATCAAATTGAGCATGATACTTTTGGGAGGCTCAAGTCATGGAACGAATCTTCGCATTTCTGCCATTGGCGTGGGGTTACCTGTGGACGCAAGCACCCGAGAGTCGTCGACCTTAACTTAACCGCTTGGGAATTGGTAGGCAGGTTAGCTCCGGATATCGGGAACACGAGTTTTCTGAGAGTGATAAACCTGCAACCAACAGTTTTAGTGATCGTATTCCTCCAGAATTGGGACTTCTGTTCAGGTTGCAGACGCTACGCCTTGTAAACAACATGTTCATCGATGAAAACCCTGTCAACGTCTCACGTTGCTCTAACTTACAAGAACTAAACGTAGGTAACAACTAATAACGTACCAGAAAGTTGACTTATTCTTCTGCTAAGTTTAAACTTCTGCTACTGAAAATATTCTGCTGTTGTAAATATTTTATTGTTTGTGTTATCTCCTATTCTTTAGGATTAGTTACAATCTTTTTGAATTCTAATAGGTTTAAATTTAAATTGTAATCTCTGTAAGCTTTGTAATCCTTGTTGTGTATAAATACTCATGATCAATAAAATGTTAAGCACAGCTTTTACTCTTATAACAACAATTTGACTGGCAAACTTCCTGTAGAACTTGGATTTTTGTCGAATCTGAGGTTACTCATCATCCAAAAAACCATATGTTTGGCGAGATGCCATCTTCTTTGGACAATATTTCATATCTTGAACGCATTTATGGGACCATGAACAACTTCCAAGGAAGCATTCCAGAGAGGTCTGGACAGCTAAGAAGCCAAAAATTGTTTGCATTTACCTTAAACAATCTAAGAGGTAGTGTTCCACCTTCCATATACAGCATGTCTTCGTTAGTTATTTTCGATGCGAGTGCCAACCAACTTCGCGGAAGTCTTTCACAGGACCTAGGTCAAACTCTTCCAAACCTTGAAGACTTGGGACTTCATGACAACGAATTCACTGGCCTGATATATTTGAAACAATCAAATTATTTTAAGTCTGTAAAGAATATATTTAAACATAAATTATTTTATAAGTATTAAATTAAGGATGATATTTTGACTCAAAGATTGAACTAAGTTAACAGAGTTTTAAGTTAAATTTCAGTTTTTTTAATTTAGGCTTCGAGTTAGGTTCAAATTAGAATTGTTCGATCTAATCCAACCTAAAATGTACAAATTTTAAGTAAAAATGATTTAATGTTTTGAGTAAAACTTTAGCTAAGACGGACCTATTGCCAATATGTATCAAAAAATTTACCAGAAACTTAAATTTTATCAAAATTTGAAAATTTTCTTCGTCAATTCACGAAAGAACACAAATATTAAAAATATTCGGACACCTATTGGTCCCAAACTTTGATTCCGAATCCCAACCCAATGACCTGATGTTGCTGCTTTTGGGTCCGAGCGAGATTGTTAGTTTCAGGCAGCCTTAAATTTTGTGGTTGTGGTAGAGGGTCAGGTAGCTGCCTTTTTCCATCCTGAAAAAGAGAGGCAGAATCGTCAAAGTAAATTGTTAGAATTTGGAAATCGCATTTATTGTTCTCTTTGATTTAATCTGCCGTGCAGGATTTCCACAGATGAATGTACCAAGTTGAATGACTTCACAAATAGCATAGAGCAATCGAAATTCAAGACAATGATACTCCAAGTCCTTTAGAAGATTGAAGTAGCATGCCGTGTTTTGCTCCAAGTACAAAAACAATACGGCATCCTTTTCAGTTCATCGGTCGTTTTACTGGTGGTCTTGGTGGTGTATTAGTAATCAGACTACTGTTATCACTGCAACGGAACTGCAAGATATGGATACAGGCACTTTGTGTTTGCTTTTCATACTACTTGCATTTCAACTTCCTCTTTGCATCTCATTTCTTCCAGGAAATGAGACAGATCGATTGTCTCTGCTAGCCATTAAGGATCAAATTGAGCACGATCCTTTTGGGAGGCTCAAGTCATGGAACGAATCTTCGCATTTCTGCCATTGGCGTGGGGTTACCTGTGGACGCAAGCACCAGAGAGTCGTCGAGCTTAACTTAACCGCTTGGGAATTGGCAGGCAGGTTAGCTCCTGATATCGGGAACTTGAGTTTTCTGAGAGTGATAAACCTGCAAAACAACAGTTTTAGTGATCGGATTCCACCGGAATTGGGACTTCTGTCCAGGTTGCAGATGCTAAGCCTTCGAGACAACGAGTTCATCGATGAAATCCCTGTCAATGTCTCACGTTGCTCTAGCCTGCAAATACTAGATGTTGGTAACAACAATTTGACTGGCAAGCTGCCTGTAGAACTTGAATTTCTGTCAAAGTTGTGGGAACTTGTTATCCAGAAAAACCTTCTATTTGGCGAGATACCGCCTTCTTTAGCGAATATTTCATTTCTTGAACGCATTTATGGGGACTCGAACAACTTCCAAGGAGGTATTCCAGAGAGGTTTGGACAGCTAAGAAGACTAAAAGTCTTTGCGCTTGGTGAAAACAATCTGAGTGGTAGTATTCCAACTTCCCTGTACAATATCTCTTCATTAGCTGTTATAGATGTGCTTCTTAACCGACTTCGCGGAAGTCTTCCGCACAACCTTGGTGAAACTCTTCCAAACCTCGTATTCTTGGTACTTAGTGGAAACCAATTCACTGGCCTGATACCTTCATCACTCTCCAATGTGTCGAATTTTCTTGTTCTTGGTCTAGGTCATAACAACTTTACTGGAAGAATGCCTATTTTTTCAAGACAGCAAAGTCTCCAACGGTTGATAGTTAATGACAACAATCTTGGGAATGGACAAGACGATGACCTGAATTTTCTGGTTTCCTTAGCAAATAATACAGCTTTGGAAGTTTTGGTCATAAGTGAGAACAACTTTGGAGGGATCATGCCAAAAATAGTAAGCAACTTCTCAGCAAAACTCAGAAAAATGATATTCTATGGAAACCAAATAAGAGGAATCATTCCAATTGAAATAGGAAATCTCATCAGCCTCCAGGATTTGAGCTTAGGCGAAAATCAATTGACTGGCAGCATTCCGAGTTCTATTGGGAAGTTAGAAAACTTGTATCGTTTGGATCTCACCGGGAATGAATTGTCTGGAAGTGTCCCACCCGCTATGGGGAATGCTACTTCTTTAAACGAACTATCTTTAGGCAGGAACAAGTTTCAAGGAAGTATTCCTTCAAGTCTTGGAGATTGCCGGCAGTTAGTACTGTGGGATCTTTCTGAAAACAAACTAAGCGGTCCTATACCAAAAGTAGTGCTTGGAATTTCATCCCTAACAATATACTTACGCTTATCGGACAATGAGTTTGAAGGTACCCTCCCCTCTGAAGTGGGTCAGTTGGAGATGCTTGGAGTTCTGGATATTTCAGACAATAGACTATCAGGAGAAATTCCTACAAGTCTTGGGAACTGCAAAAGCTTGGAAAGTTTATACGTGCAAGGAAATTTATTTCATGGGAAAATTCCGGAGTCATTAGGTTCTTTGAGTGCAATTCGATATCTCAATCTCTCACACAACAACTTCACTGGCCAAATCCCCGAGTTTATGAGACGTTTAAGATTGCTAGAGGGTTTGGATATGTCATTTAACGACCTGGAAGGTGAAGTGCCTGTGCAAGGGGTGTTTCAAAATGCAACTGCAGTTTCACTTGTAGGCAACCAGAAGCTTTGTGGTGGAATTCCTCAACTCAACCTATCACGATGTACCTCAGGCAAGTCGAAATCTTCCAGCAAGGTGAAGTTGGCGACTGCAATTGCTTGTGGGCTTTTAGGATTAATCTTCACAATCTCCTTTGTCGTTTTCTGTTGGTTAAGAAAACGAAAAACCTTGACAATTTCCAGGTCTTCGGTGAAGATCCCTTTCCAGCAAGTGACCCATCAGGATCTATTCAAGGCAACTGTCGGTTTTTCCGAAGATAATCTAATCGGGGCAGGTAGTTTCGGCACAGTTTACAAAGGAATTCTAGAACAGGATCAAACAGTGGTAGCTGTGAAAGTGCTCAATCTTCTAAACAAAGGAGCTTCCAAAAGTTTTATGGTAGAGTGTGAAGCCTTGAAGAACATTAGACATCGAAATCTTGTCAAAGTGGTAACTGCATGTTCCAGCATTGATTTCCAAGGCAATGATTTTAAGGCTTTAGTATACGAGTATATGGTTAACGGGAGTCTGGAACAGTGTCTGCATTGCACCGATAATACTATTGGGATAAACGGGCCGAGAAGCTTGAATCTAATCCAAAGGTTAAGTATCTTAATTGATGTCGCAAGTGCCCTTGATTATTTGCATCATCAATGTGAAACGCCGATTGTTCACTGTGATCTGAAGCCAAGTAACGTTATGTTAGATACAGACATGATTGCTCGAGTAGGAGATTTCGGATTGGCGAGATTCCTCCATGATACTTCCACCCTAGTTGCTCCAAATTCAGACCAGAGCAGTACTGGTGGCATACAAGGCACCATTGGCTATATAGCCCCAGGTAGGCAACTTTTGATAGAGCATACCGTGCCCATCGAATTCATTTTTTATTGTTTACCTTGAATGTATGTTCTATCGTTTCAATCTATGAATTGCAGAGTACGGCATGCTAAGTGAGGTGACAACTTACGGCGACGTTTACAGTTATGGAATCATGTTGCTGGAGCTTTTTACCGGGAAGAAACCTACAGATGTCATGTTCAATGAAGAGCTGAACCTCCACAATTTTGTAAAAATGGCATTGCCTGACCATGTGACCGAGATTGTGGACCCAGAAATCTTGGAAGAAGGCCAGGGACAAAGTGTCAATGCCACTGCGAGCAGGAGCAACAACGTTGGAAATCACAGAATCGTGGAATGTCTAATCGCAGTTCTTGAGATTGGATTGGCTTGTTCTGCTGAAATACCGGAAGAGCGGATGAATATCAGCAATGTGACAGTCCAATTGCAGAAAAGTAGGGACATTCTTCTAAGAACTGGTGTCTGTAGAAGACGTTGAATCCTTAAAGGGTGTCGATTGTCGAAGCCATTGTCTTAATAATGGTGTGAGTTTGACCAATATCTCTGTTTTCTTGCTAGAAGGGTTTCGATAAGGTGTTGAGTTCTTCCCAAATAATAATTGTGTGGTGGTACATTTATATTATGTCAACTTCAAGAATAAAGGCACAGGCTTCTACTCACAATGACTCGGTGCAAACTTAAAAATGATGTAACAAAGACATCCTAAGGGTCTAATTAAAGCTTAATTTAGATTTAAATCAGATCAAATATTTTTGAAATATTAATTTCATGTTAAAATAATTCAATTGTATATAATTAAAAA
>JANVCQ010000232.1:2439107-2456457 GCA_025531925.1 Erythroxylum plowmanianum
ACATAATTGACTTACACTAATCAAATTATGCTTTAAACCTTCAACTAGCAGAACATTATCAATAGATGCAAAGGAATATTTACCGATTTTGCCAATTCCAACTATTTTGTCCTGCTAGTTGTCCCCAAAAATTACTGATCTTTCTTGTTTATTTTGAAGATCTAGGAACATAGACCTTCTTCCCGTCATATGTTGCGAGCATCCACTGTCCAAATACCATTGGTGTTAGTTACTTTTTCCAAGGAAGGAGATCTGCAGTAGATATTATGTTTTTTTTAGGTACCCAGATTTTCTTGGGTCCTTTGGGGTTAGTCTTATAATTATTCATCGAATGATAGTAAGAAGACTGCTTCTTTTTCTTTCTGTAAGGAACAAAACTCTTTTTGAGATGAGTATTGCTATTAGTAAACCCTAAACCAATCTTATCATTAGGGTGTCTATATCTTTCAATCATGCCATTAATCTTTTTTGTACTTTCAGTAAAGGTTTATAAATATGCTGAAAGAGTATTAATCCTTTGTTTCAACTGACTAATTTCCTCAGATCTATCTGTAGTTACTTTCTTTTTCATATCATCTACTTGTTTCTTAAGGCAGACGTTTTCTTTCTCTAACACTTCCGTGTTCTTCAAATTTTCAACAAATTTCCTTTTTAAGGACCTATATTGCTTTAGTATAGCAAGTGAATCTTCTAACAATTCTAAATATGCATCTTGAAGTTCATTAAAATTAGAAGTTACCTCATCGTCACTTTCTTTTTCAGCTACCAAGAATATATTTGCTTGTACTAATGCTTTTGAATCGGAATCAAATTCGGATGAATCTAAATCTTCCTAAGTTGCCATCATGCTCTTTTTGTTTTCCTTACTTTTCTTCTGTTTTCTTTTGAGCATCGGACATTCAAACTTGTAGTGTCCTAGTTTGTTGCACTCGTAGCAAATGATAGAGGTCTTCTCATTCTTGACTTCGTCTTTGCTATTTTTCTTAAAAGAAAAGTCTTTATTTCCATTTGATTTCTTCTTCCACATTCTTCTAATCTTTCTTGAAATGAAAGATAGTTCATCATCATCTTCACTTAAATCTTGATCAGATTCACTGGTATCATCATTCTTGATTTCTTCAATCTTCAATGCTTTTGACGATGAACTTCTATTTTTCTAAATCTTGTGATTTTTCTGACCAACCTTTAATGCTATAGATTTGTCTCTTCTAGGTTTATCTTCTGCATCAAGCTCTACTTCATGTATCTTCAAAGAACCAAGCAATTCGTCTAGCTTTAATTTGCTCAAGTCCTTGGCTTCTTGTACTGCAGTAACTTTGGGTCTCCATCTTTTAGGTAGACTTCTAAGAATCTTCCTGACATGGTATTGATTATCATAGATTCTCCCAAGAGCTTTAAGTCCATTAACGATAGTTTGAAATCGTCCAAACATCTGATCAATAGACTCATCTTCTTTCATCTTAAACAGCTCATACTGATGTACAATAATACTAATCTTGGACTATTTCACCTGATTTGTGCCTTCATGTGCGATGGATAAAGTGTCCCACATCTCCTTTGCAGTTTCACATCTATGAACTTTATCATATTCACTTCTGCTTAAAGCACAACTCAGAAAGAACTTGGCCTTTGAGTTTAATTGAAATCTAGCTTTCTGATTGGCTAACCATCTGATACAAGGAATGGTATTTCCTTCATCATCTACTGGTATGTATGGTCCATTCTTGATGATATCCCAAAGATCAATGTGCGTGGATTCTATAAAGAGCCGCATCTTGTCTTTCCAATAATGATAATCCTCACCATTGAATGTAGGAAGTCTTGTGACCAAGGAACCTTTAACTAATTCAGCCATGGATCTTTGTCCTCACTTTGTAAAGGTGATTCTTGGAAACTGAGCTTTGATACCAACTGAAGTAAATCACTTGTTAATACAGAATTCATATAAAGTATATGAAATACATAAGAAGGGGGTTTGAATTGTGTAATCTTTTTGAGAATACAAAAACCTTTGATATTTCTTAAAAAAAAACTTTTCAACAATCAAATGAATACTAAGATATTATACTAAAGTAGCTATGTATTTGAATCGCAAATAACTTCTATCTATTTATCTAATAACAAAGAAAATTAAAGTGTAAGGTTAGAAAATAGATGCCGCGATTTTATACTGATTCACCCCAAACCTTGAGCTACGTCCAGTCCTCAGAGTTCGTCTGAGATTTCACTATACTTCTTCAACTTTACAAGTATTCTTTCTTCCCTTCCAGAACCTCTTTAGGTCTCTTACACAAAGTACTCTTTCTGCTATCTTAGCCTCTCCAGGTTCTTAGCCTTTTCTTTCTCTCACTAGGAAAGATATTGTGATCTTTTTGTTACAGTAGCGTTTGCTCTCTTGTATCGCACTTTGAATACATAATTTTCTAAGTATGTAAAACTTGAAAGTGTAAAACTTCTCTTAAAACTTTCTGACTTTTTCAGTCTTCGACTACGACTAATATTTATAGCCTAAGTCTTCAACTGCTTCTTGTTTCTTGTAGAAACCATTATTTAGTTGAGTTCTGTAACTAACTCCAAATAACTAACTATCCGACGTACTAGAGTATCTTCATCTCTGTATCGTCTGTGTTTTGTTTCTTCTGTGTTTTTGCTTCTTCTGTAATGATGTGTCGTCTGTGTTTTACTTCTTTTGTGTTTTGCTTCTTCTGTGATGACGTGTCGTCTATGTTTTGCTTCTTTTGTGTTTTGTGCTTCATCTGGGATGATTATATGATACTTCTATTTTTCTGCACACTTAATACACTTATGAAAACAATTCATTTATTTCCATTATTATTATTATTTAATTGTCACCAAAATTAATATACGTGAAGTCTTCTTGACTTAATATTTGTGAGTCCTTAAAGACATTTTGTTGGTCTTGTAATATATGCCCTTATGACTTTAGACTATGTCAAGAGGTTGATGGTTAATGTAAGCTACTTTAGTATGTGGTCAACGGTCATGAGAGATTCGACCTTATGGAGCATTATTGGGAAAGCTATTAATTTGAAAAACAATTGACAATAGGGAAAACGAAGAATATTTTAATTATGATCATGTACTATACTTATTCGTCGACAGGTTATGGAGTTTTTAGAAAAGTGACATAATTATAAGTATAATACGCGAAGTATGGAGGTATAAGTACTCTCTACGAGAGATTAGAGCTACTTTACCTGACATAATCAAATAGTACAAGGGCATATTGATTGTTTAATTAATGTTCTCTATATTTAAAGGATGATGTGTAACATCCTATTATCCTATGTTAAGGATTAGAACCCTAGAATAGTGTATATGAGAGATTATTGATAAGCTAGAAAGCGCATTTTATGCTCATGCATAATATAGCATACATACAAACGTGAATATTGATTTTTGCACATTAAAATGATTGTACATGCATTCATTAATATTTTACAGGTATAATTGATTTACAAATGTGATTATGAAGTGAATAGTGAATATTTTGTATTGAAAATTGATTTGGAGAGTATAATTGTTGATTTAGAATTTTTGGTGGAATTTAGGTAATTTCTAAAATTTTGGGTATTTTTGGACTAAAAAAAATGCCATGTGGCAAAACAATTGATAAATGGTAGTAGAAATAAGAGTCAAATAGTAGTGGCAATTTTGACAAATGCTTTAGGATTTATTGAAAAGTGTCAGGAGACAATTGGAGTAAAAATTGAAGTTGATTGGACTAGTTAAATAAGAGAACCTAGTTTAAACCTATAGAGATTGGACATGTGGTAAGTGATAAGTGTCGCTTGCCAAGCCATGTCTTTAACCTATAATTCTCTTAATTACTTAGAAGAACATTAAATTGTCTTGAATCCTTCTTCTTCTTCTTCTTCGTGGCTTTCTTCTTCACCTTCTTCATGAATTTTCTCACTAACCTCCATCAACGTTAAACCTAGCTCTTTCATCTTTGATTTGCTACTCTCACCTTATTGTCTTCTTCTATTGCCACAAGAAAACCTAAACCTCCCAACCCCATGATGATGTACATGGGTTGTATGAGAAGTTAGGGCTTCTTGATATTTTGAAGAACTTGGAGTTTTAGCAAGTAAATAACATGTTAATTCTCATGAGTTGTATGAATATGAAACAAATATGGTGATTAATTGATATTACATGATCATAAGAATAGTGATCATTATACATGCGCATCGTAGATGAAGAATGAGAATATTGATGTCTTGTTTCTTTGAGTTTATGATGAGTAATAATAAAGAGATCATGTTTTAAATTTTAGTGTAATAGTTTAGAAGTGAAAGGAATGTGATAATGGAGTAAGATATGTGTGTAGAAAATATGATGAATGTGTGTATATGATATGTTTTGTTTTTGGTATTTTGATCAAACCTAGAATATGACTTATTTGTGATTAAAATTGAGTTGAAATGAAGTAGGAATGAAGAGGAAATACTGAGGATATAAGTTATAAATGATAGACTAAGCAAAAGAGATGAATTAGGATAAAAATGATGATGAAGTGTGCTAGAATATGCTAGATGGAGTGTTTTCACTGAACATATATCTGTATTTTATCCTTAACATGATTTGCAAACATCCAATTGGGATGATTTTTAATTTTGATTAAATTAGAGATGTATGGTTACAATTTTCATGGAGAAATCAAATTTGAATTCTGTCTCTAAGGGTTTGCAAATTTGACTTTAATTTGAATATTGGGTGCTATTGTAGTTTAAGAATAGTAGGTAGCATTTTGTGTACAACTTGCAGAATACTAAACCAAATTGTATGAAATTAGTGTCATTAGAAACAAAAAGACATATAGGAACAATTTTTTAGAAGAATGTTTTACCTAAATCCTTCTTTTTTCATGTTAAAATGGCCAAGCAAATTGATATGAAAATATATGTTGGAGAGTAGCTGAACGAAGCTTGAATATTGATCATTAGGTAATGCATGATCGTGCACAAGCACGATCATGACAGAGAGGAGATATCTGGAAGTGCACGACACAATCATGACAAAAGGGAGACATTGGGTAGTGCATAATCGCGCACAAGCATGATCGTGATAGTGAGGATTCGATAGCTAGTGTATGATTGTGATAGTGACGATGCAGTGATTTTTGACAATTTTGAACACCCTTCACTCTTTTGACCATAACTTCTTCTCCGAACCTCCGATTGACTTGAAATTTGAACCACAATCTACCTTCCTCTCCACCAAATTTTGTGGTCATTTGAATTCATTAGGAAAGGAATGATTGAATGATTGGTTGAGGATGTTATAAGAATCAAGTGTTTTGAGCCATGAACCATACTACTTGATTGAGTGATGAACTTAGAATAAGTTTGTATTATTGAGGTGTAAACCTAAGCTCAAATTAGAATTATATGTTGAAATATGAATGGGCATGAGATGAAAAATAAAGAAAGTATACCCATGATTGTCATTGAACATGCATTGTACATAATCCATATACATATTTGTGCATAAATGAGTACGTTTATAA
Source organism: Erythroxylum plowmanianum (assembly GCA_025531925.1). Lineage (NCBI taxonomy): Eukaryota > Viridiplantae > Streptophyta > Magnoliopsida > Malpighiales > Erythroxylaceae > Erythroxylum > Erythroxylum plowmanianum. The sequence goes on from JANVCQ010000232.1 coordinate 2,444,641, forward strand.
TTGTGCAATATTGTGATGTGTGTAAATGTATGTTGTATGATATAAGAGAGCAATTAGAGTGACAATATCCAGACGTTGTTAGGACTTTGAGGCAATAGCTTTTTGGAGCAAACTGTGAGTAACCTAGATGGTCTCACTTGACAAATTGTTTGTTTTAAATTCTGTATTGAATTATTACGTGAAGGTGATTGTGATGATTTTGGACATTGACTGTCTGAGGCGGTTGATGCATGAATAACATATTGAAAGTGTTTCTTGTATGTGAATTTGATAAAAAATGTGATACTCAACATTATTATTGAATGTCGGACTAAGGTCCGATGAAAAACGTGTATGTGAATGTGAAAATGAAATCAAGTAACTAATTGAAAATAAGTGAATGTGATGTATTTCATTACATGAATGCCTGACAACATAAAGGTTATTGTGACCGGAGTAGCCAACGAAAAAAGAGCTTAAAGCTCAGAATGTGATAAGAGCCTCTGGTTCAGTTGTTAATTGTACCACTAAGGATATGAGACAATATCTGAAACAAGCCCGACATTCACAAGGGATATGGGTTAGTAAAAAGACACTCGATCACAACAAAGTAATAACTGAAAGTGAGTCTTATGTGCATTACTTTTATAATTGATATGTATATTTCAAATGATAAAAAATGAATTGTTTTGATTGCTCTGAATGTGTACTGAAATAAGTGATCAAAGTGATATATGATGCTACATGATGATTAATAAAATGATGTGAATTATGCGATTGTATGTGTTGATATGCTATATGAATTGAGTGAATCACCGAGAATGGTTAACTTATTGAATTGACAAAACTTACCAAAATTGTAACTTTGACATTTCAAGTTTGAGAGAGAATATTAGTGATAGAGAGACTCTAGAAGAAGCATAGTGCTTGTAATTTTGGATAAAAGAAATGACTCAAAGATCGGTCAGTTGAGACTGAAGAATCTAGATAGAATTTTTGTATAATTCTTTTTTCATATAACATGTAACATATTTTTGTAATAGAGCTGTAGACTCTGATAACTCTTTGATGTTGTATATAGGGATGAAGCATGTAATGCTACAATGTACATATTCGGTTTTATGAAATGCATGAGGAATTTGGGTTTTTAAATAGTGTGATATTTATCTTGTAAATGATGACGTCATGATTAATTAAATGTCGTGAACGCTCTAGCATGCTACCCTTATGGGGTATGTACTCGGATATCCAGTAGGATGTCAGGGATATGTCCTGTGAGGGTGAGGTGCCACATGATGTCTCTGTGCTAGCTTTAATTGGTTTCTAGTATAATGCTCCCGTATTTCGATGGACTCAGCAGTCACACCATTCATTTGTCTGTATGATTAAGTTCAATAACAATGTTAAGGGATGGAATATGCAACATCTTCCTAGTCATGTGTGAGTGGGAGATGTTGGCATATGTAGTTGATGGTTATCCGTTCATGACGATAACCAATATTTAAATTCAAGTCTTAGGATGAGGTAACTATTGTTAGTTACCATTGGACAAACCATGTTGTCCCAATCATGTTTATCTCCTTAACTGTCCAATCAATTTTTACTCTATAAGTACGAGTAGAGCGTACTTGAGGGGGAAGAAAAACAAGAGAGTGATTGACTAAAAAGTTGCAGTCTGAAAAGTGATCGAGTTGCAAGTTATTTTTTTGATTGCAAAGGAAAGTGAAACTATAACTAACTAACTAATTCAGGCTCTGCGGTGCACTGCTCCTTGCTGGCCCCTGTGAATAATCTCCAAAGCTAACAACGGAGGCTCCTGAAGAAAATGAACTCCTAGGTTGGCTAGGACTGTGAGGGCAGCCATGTTGTCCCCGCATTGGTTCTCTTTACGATGCACATGTTGTAACTGCACTTCCCAATCTTGTTGGAGTAAGCTATGGGTACCTGACAATAAAAAATTATTAACGTCAATCACTGTATTGGGAGAGGAAAGAAGGTTAATGACTTCCAAGAAGTCCACTTCGACCATGGCGGTATCCTAGCGACTAAGCCAAAATGAGTCCCGAGTGGACTCCCCAAAGTTCTGCCGTAAGTGGAGAGCTTCTTCCAATGTGTTGAAGGAAACTCCCACACCACTGTCCATGCCAGTCCCGAATGAGACCACCAGTGATAGCTATGGACAATGCTTGCTTGACCGCTCCATCTGTATTGATTTTAACCCAATCTTCCGGCGGCTTGGTCACCTCACTAGACTACCTAGTTGCAAGTTATCGGAGAATCACTATCCTTCGTTGTTGATTGAATAAAGACACTTAAATCGGTGGAATTAAGTGGAACCCTTTGTAGGTTCAACATATCGTAAGTCCAGTACATCGTAAAAGAATTGTCTATTTATTGCTTTCGCTATTTACGGTAAGTTTCTGTGTAAACCGTCAGTTATATTGTCTGAGAAACACCCGGTGCAGCTTTTTCGAGTAGTTAATTAAACTATTTCGAAGAATAATCAAACGAAACAATTCGCTCAAGTATCAATGGCAAGTACATTTTTCAAAGCAAAATCAGATGGCCCAGCGAATCTTTACCCACTTCATAATGAGGTTAAGGAATTTTTAAATGGCAGACATCTTTAATCGTTGCTGTGAAATTCAAGTAGCGGCGACTACACTGCCAACTAGTGCACAAGGATTCATGTAAAGGATCAAAGAAAAGAAGATAAAAGGAGTGTCAATGAAATGATTCGTCTACCATGTAAGATAGCTTTGTCAATTATTGTCTATCGTGTCAATGTAATGATTTGTCTAACATTTAAGATAGCTTTATCAATTATTGTCTATCCGACGCAGACTGCCCAATTATACGGATTTTGCGAAGCACACCACCTGAAAAGATGGATAATGCACTTTCTCATTCGGTGGGTGTTGACTGTTTGTTGCTTATATATGCTTTCTCTATGTTATGTTATACGCTGAGTCATCCTTAGCCAAAGAATTCGCGAACTATTTTGCAACGATCATGTTCTAATATTTAGCAGGACATGATATCAGTTGCGAATGTCTCATCTCAGTAATATCTTCGTCGTATTTAGGAAGATTTTCACTAACAAACAAAGGTAAGTGTTCAGATTTCCACTAACAAACAAAGATAAGTGTTCATTACTTTATTTTCTCCTGGTTAATTAAACAAAACTCAAATTAATTTAGGCATCAGAGATTCTACGTCGAAGACACCCTCCAGCACTGTTTTCCATTACTATAACAACTAACTATCTTAACGACACTACCCCTAAGCAGAAGCTTAAGATATGAATTGATATTTGAAGTATCAATTCGTGCCATTTATAAGAACGACGAAATAAAAGTTGTGTTGTCTGTCTTCTGAAATGCGACTTATGGCACCAGAATATAAGTCGCACGTTTGTGTCTATCTTTTCAAAGTTGAAATCCTACTTCGGGTCACATTTCTGGAGCAATAAGCTCAAGCCCTGAGAGCCCTCCAAATCTTAATTCTTCAATAGCGACCAATACCTTGCGAGAAAAGTTAAGCATGTCCATATAGATAAGGTTCACTTTGAGGTGCAATAGAGGTTCTAAAGGTTCTTTGAGTTTGAAGAAGCGAAGTGGTTTCCCAGTAGACTTGTGTGCGCCATGCGACGGCATGGGGAAAATACAAGAGGAAAGGTGAGGAGCGCCTGTACAGTATGCCAACGAAAAAAAAAGAAAAATGATAACCAAATGCGTGAGCGAAGCATATTAGAAAAAGTTTGAAATAAGTCGAATGTTTAACTACATTCGCTTCAAACATATGTTAGGTCTTCCCAAGCTCCTCTTGTGTACTTCTAAGTGTTGTCAGTCCCATTTAGACCAAGGTTTAAAAAACTGGACCATACCGTCCGATCTGACCGGAAAAAGTTTGAATCGATTAGTGGTCCGTGTTGAATTGAATTGTCTTGTGCAGCCTGAAGTGTTGAAGATGGTGGAGGAATTGGCTATGTCAGTGAAAATTAGGAAGAAAAGGAAGCTGAAAGGGAAGCAGAAGGATTTCAGGAGCAAATAGAGGTTGGAAATGATGATCCTAGGCATAATTCAAGATTGCATAGATCGAAGTATTGAAGTACAAGGTCAGGTGAATGAAGCTGAAGGCAGAGAGGAAACTGGAAAAGCAAGGAATGCAGCTGTGAAGACTTCAGACTATCCATGATAAGAAGGAAGGCAGAGGATAAGAAACAGGAAGGAAAGGTTTGAAGCAAATCGATGCAGTGAAATTCAGTTATTAAATTAGAGAAGCTAAAGAAGGTTAAGCTAGATGAAAATCATTAGAGTCAAATTAAATGAAGAAATGGTCAAATCATCACAACATCTTTATCATTTTCTGTGGACATCAAAAAATGTTCCCTGCAGTCCACAAGTTTCAGAGTTGTAGCAAGCAATGTCAGTTTTCAGTTGTGCTAGAGACAAAGTGCTTACTTTTGTGTTTTGTCAAATCAGGAAAAATCTGTACTAGTCTAGCTTTACTTATCAGATTATGTTTTTACCCTTTAGTTCATTTTCAAAAGTTGTATCAGAATGTTGGAGCTAATATAAAGCTCATCTTCTTCTTCAATTTCATGTATGTAAGAAAAAAATAGAAAACCATCAATACAAAAATTCCAGTTCAATTTCCAATTTTCATGTTTATTTTGATTTTCCAGAAGCTGATAGTTGAAGCTGAATAGAAGTAGAAGTAGAAGTTTTTGTTTTGAAAATCCTGAAGCTTGTTTCGGATTTCAATTGAGAGTGATAGTTAATTTTCAAAATACAACAAATCAGTAGTCATACACTCATTACATTTGTGAGAGTCATACACTCATTACATTTGTGAGAAGCGTTTATTACAACTTGGAGAAACATTCAGAAAATTTCAAAATCAGAAGTTGCAATTCCCATCTTGCTGGAGCCTACGTGAACAGTACTGAAGTCCTCGAAGGAAGTCTCCAACTAGGACCTCTGTTCAAGTGAGCAGTGAAGGTGCATTCTTCATTCTTGAGAAGGCTACTGTCAAGAGTGATATCAGAGCTTCAAGGTTCACATAGTCTGGATCAAACAAAGCTATGACAGGTATGAATTCCTTTATGATGAACTTGCAAAATGTGCAGACAAATATACCAGTCTTGATTGGTGAATACTACAAAGCATGGGCTCTTCGAGTGGAGGATTGCCTTAGGATTAGTGATTGTTGGAATGTAGTGAATGAAGGAGTAGCTGAATATGAGGGAGTAGCAGAACTAACAGAACAATAAGTGACAAGATTAAACCAAGATAGAGACAAGGATTTCAGGGCACTTGTCTTCTTGAGATCTGTGGTAAGTGAATCAATTTTGCTGAGGCATGCAAGTTGTAGGAGTGCCAAGGAATTGTGGGATACATTGAAGATAGAGTATGTGGGACCAGGTTAAACATTGAGGCTGAGAAAACAAGCAATCTTAAAAAACTTTGAGACTTTCTCGATGAAGGATGAAGAGAGTGTATCAGTAGCAAAAGCTAGATTCTTGAGTTTGGTGCAGCAACTAAAGGAATTTGGGGAGAATAAAATCACATAAAGGTTGGTAGATAAGTTTCTAAGCAGATTGCCATTGAGGTTTGAAGCAAGTGTAGCACCCGTGGAGTGGCAATTCACAAATGAACCAGAATTAGTCACCTTGGAGCAAGTTTTTAATGTTTTGGAAATGCATGAGGAGAGACATGGGAATAGGAGAGAAGGGGAAGAGTATGAACTAAAGGCTAAACGATTTAAGACCCCAAAAAATCCACCTAGCTATACATAGAACCATAAAGCACTTGAATCAAAACATGCACAAGTTCAAACCCACCAGCATTTACCAGATCTGTTGCACAATAATCAACCCTCTCACCAGATGACTTCCTATTCACAAAATCAACCCTATCCGAGCCACATGTATCCTCAAACACAATACTCCTCACAAGTACCTTACCCAAACATTCAAAGCACCAGCTTATTACCTGGAAATAAAGACACTCGAATGCAAGGTGGATCAAGAATGACTAGATGGGGCATGCTTGCAAATTGTAGGTTCTGTGGGAGAAACAACCATGCAATTGAAGAATGCTATTGGAATGACAATGTTGAATGTATTTTTTGTAGGAAAAGGGGACATTCCATAAGGGTATGCTATGAAAAATGGTTAAAAGAGCAGCAAAATCCACAAAGCTTTCTCTTTGACAAGTCACCTCCAATACATCCTCTACAAAGACAACATACCTTACCAAATTCGATACCAGTTCAATCACAACATCACCAACATCCTTCTGAATCACAGATTCACCAAGCTCACTTTGCTGGAAAATCTGAAAACCATCAACCATCTCAACTAGCTCAATCCTACATAACTCCATTTTCAATACCTCAACCTCATATGTATAAACCTCAATTGACTCAACCCTCTTTGATCCCTCGACCTTATGTCTATTATCCTCAAATGGCTTAGCCAAACTCATCACAATCAAGTTTGACATATCAGACTCATCCTCAAACCACTCAAACACCAATGCCTAGCTTGTCAAACCAATAATCACAAAGTACAAATTTGATGAACAACTCCATGTCATATTACCAATAAAAAACTTATTCAAATTCTCAAAACAACTTGCCAAACATGTCAAATACCTAACCTGGACCTTCACAGACCAAAAATCAATCAAAGAAGACCATAACCGAAGAGAGTGTTTTTGTGGCAGAAGTTTGTCAAGATTTGAAAATGGAATCTGTTGATAATGTCTGTGGATCTGAAGTGATTAATGAGAAGAGAAGTGAGTGTTTGATAGATAGTGATTGTTCCAACCATATGACAAAGAAAAAGGAGGCATTTGTAGAAAAGAATGGAGTTAATGCTATGGTCAAAATAGGAAATGGAGAGATCTTACCTATTACATGGAAAGGTGCTGTCAAGTTAGGAACAAAAGCAAGAACTACTATACTTGATGATGTTTATTACATACCCGAGCTTGATCAAAACGTGATAAGTGTTGGTCAGCTTATGGAGAAGAAGTATAAAGTGCATTTTGAAGAAGGAATGTGTAAGATCTTCAATGCAGAGGGTGAGTTGATACATACTATTCCCATGGTGAATAGAGTCTCCAAGCTAAAGATGGCAGAAGTTGAAGGTGCATTTGCTGCAATACCAATGACTGAGTTAACACAATTGTGGCACAAGAGGTTTGGACATGCAAAACTTGATTATATAATTGAAATGTAGAAAAAGGAATTGATTGTGGGATTACCTTAGTTGAGCAACAAGATGAAGAGTGTGTGTGAACCTTGTGCCAAAGGAAAGAGCCATGTATTACCCTTCCCAACAAGTGATTGGAGAGCTACAGGAAAATTACAATTGGTTCACACTGATGTATGTGGACCAATGGATACTCTATTAGATGGAGGGAGTAAGTATTATGTGGAGTTTATTGATGATGCATCGAGATACTCATGGATTTATTTTATGAAAAGTAAAGATCAAGTGTTCGGATTGTTCAAGGTATGGAGAGCTGAAGTTGAAAGTCAATGTGGAAATAAGGTGAGATGCTTGAGAAGTGATAGGGGAGGAGAATATGTCTCAAATGAGATGAAGAAATACTTTGAAAAAGAAGGGATATTCCATCAATTTTTTGTAGCTTACTCACCACAGCAGAATGGAGTTTTAGAGAGGAAGAATAGGAGCATAATGGAGATGGCTAGATCGATGTTGTTTGGAATGAAAGCGTCAAAAAAATTATGGCTTGAAGCATGCTTTACAGCAGTGTATCTGCAGAACAGATTGAAGACCAGATCATTGGAAGGAAAAACTCCATTTGAAGTCTAGTTTGGATTGAAACCGAAGGTGCAACATTTGAGGGTATTTGGATGCATTGCCTATATGCATATTCCAGAAGCTAAAAGAACTAAGTTGGATGAGAAAGCAATCAAAGGGGTCATGATGGGTTATAGTGGAGAGTCCAAAGGATATAGAATTTATAATCCAGAAACAGGAAAAATTCTGGTGTCCAGAGATGTAAGATTTGATGAAAATGAGGAATGGAAGGGGGAAGAGCTGATTGATAGAAGATCAGGGAGAGTAGGAATTGAATTTTCATTAAATAATCTGAGTGGGGATGAAATAATAACAGAGGATGCAGATGATTACCATAATTTTGAAGGTGAGGGATCTCAAGAGGAGACACCATAGTCAGATCCACAAAGTTCAAATGGCATTGATAGTGATGGAGCTCAGGAGGAGTATCAGCCAAGTCCTGAAAATGATGGATTGAGCTCTGATTCTCAAGATAACACATCAAGCTCAAACAGTGCTCATAAGACAAGAGACTTGGCCTTAATTTATAATGAAACTAACCCCATTTTTAATTTCAGGTACAATGTTGCAAATAAAGAAGAAGTTGATGATGCCTTGACAATTGTTGAATGTGCATTGCTTGTAGGGTCTGACCCGAAGACATTCAAACAAGCAATCAAGCAAGAAGTTTGGCAGAGCTCAATGGATGAAGAAATCAAGGCAATTGAAGAGAATGGTACATGGTTGTTGGTGGATTTACTAAGTCCAGAAACCAAGGTTGTAGACTCGAAGTGGATTTATAAGAAGAAGTTGAATCTGGATGGTTCAATTAACAAATACAAAGCAAGGCTTGTTGTAAGAGGATATAAGCAAGAATATGGGATAGATTACACAGAGACTTATGCTCCAGTAGCAAGATTGGACACTGTGAGGTTGATATTGGCCTTAGGAGCAAAAAATGAGTGGAAAGTGCATCAAATGGATGTCAAGAGTGCATTCCTCAATGGAATGCTAGATGAGGAAGTTTATTTGAAGCAACCTAAAGGCTATGTGAAGGAGGGACAAGAGCAAAAGGTGTATAAGTTGGTGAAGGCATTATATGGCTTGAAAGAAGCTCCAAGAGCTTGGTATTCAAGAATGAATAGCTACTTAATGCAAAGTGGATTCAAGAGGAGCAAGAGTGAAGGTACACTATATGTTAAAACTTGTGTTGAAGGGAAATTGATATGTTCATTTTATGTTGATGACTTGTTGGTGATTGGTACAAAAGATAAGCTTGTGGAAGAATTTAAGGAGTCAATGAAATTAGAATTCCAAATGACTGATTTGGGGGAGATGAGATAATTCTTGGGTTTAGAAATTCAGCAAAGAAAGGATGGGATCTTCATTCATCAAAGGAAGTATGCTGAAGAGTTAATTGACAAATTTGGTTTGAAAGATAGCAGTGGAATGACAACCCCTATGGAGCATCAACTGAAGTTGGAAGCTACAAAACCAGGTAAACAATTTGATGAAACCTATTATAGAAGCATGATTGGTTCATTAATGTACTTAAGTGCATCAAGGCCCGGCATTGCATATGCTGTCAACATCTTAGCTAGTTTTAATCATAATCCTTGGAGACATCATGCTTTGTATGCTAGGAGAGTATTGAGATATATGAAGCATTCGGTTGATCATGGTATATGGTATGGAAGAAGGAAAAATGTGGAGTTGTATGTATTTAGTGATGCAAGCTATGCTGGAAATGATGATTGCAAAAGTAGGAGTGGATATTTTTGTAGTTTGGGGACTAGTATCTTTACTTAGAGTTCAAAGAAGCAGAGGGTGGTTGCACAATCTTCAACTGAAGTTGAACATGTGGCAGTGAACATGGCTGCCAAGCAAGCTCAAGCTCAATGGTTGAAGAAAATTCTAATGGATGTAGATGAATTGAGGGAGAAATGCGTGACCATATATTGTGACTCTAGTGCAGCAATTGTAATGGTAGAAAATCCATCTGATCATATAAGAACTAAGCATATGAGAGTGAAGTATCATTATGTTAGAGAATTGATTGAAGAAAAGGATATAAAGATGGATTTTTGTAGATCATGTTTTCAGCTTGCGGATGTGTTCACCAAAGCCTTACCAAGATGGAGGTTTGAGTCCCTAAAGAAGACGATAGGTGCGTAGGCTCCACAAGACAAAGGAGGAGCTGTTGATTTGAATTGTCTTGTACAACCTGAAGTGTTGAAGATGGTGGAGGAATTGGATATGTCAGTGAAAATTAGGAAGAAAAGGAAGCTAAAAGGGAAACAAAAGGATTTCAGGAGCAAATGGAGGTTGGAAATGATGATCTTAGGCATAATTCAAGGTTACATGGATCGAAGTATTGAAGTACAAGGTCAGGTGAATGAAGCTAAAGGCAGAGAGGAAACTGGAAAAGCAAGGAATGCAGCTGTGAAGACTTCAGACTATCCATGATAAGAAGGAAGGTAGAGGATAAGGAACAGGAAGAAAAGGTCTGAAACAAATCGATGCAGTGAAATTCAGTGATTAAATTAGAGAAGCTAAAGAAGGTTAAACTAGGTGAAAATCATTAGAGTCAAATTAAATGAAGAAATGGCCAGATCTTCACAACATCTTTATCATTTTCCATGGACATCAAAAAATGTTCCCTGCAGTCTACAAGTTTCAGAGTTGTACCAAGCAATGTCAGTTTTCAATTGTGCTAGAGACAAAGTACTTACTTTTATGTTTTGCCCAAATCAGGAAAAATCTGTACTAGTCTAGCTTTACTCATCAGATTATGTTTTTACCCTTCATTTCATTTTCAAAAGTTGTATGAGAATGTTGGAGCTAATATAAAGCTCATCTTCTTCTTCAATTTCATGTATGTAAGAAAAAAATAAAAAAAACCATCAATACAAAAATTCCAGTTGAATTTCCAGTTTTCATGTTTATTTTGATTTTCCAGAAGCTGATAGTTGAAGTTGAATAGAAGTAGATCCAGAAGCTGATAGTTGAAGTTGAATAGAAGTAGAAGCAGAAGTTTTTGTTTTGAAAAACTTGAAGCTTATTTTGGATTTCAATTAAGAGTGATAGTTAATTTTCAAAATACAATAAATCAGTAGTCATACACTCATTACATTTGTGAGAGTCATACACTCATTACATTTGTGAGAAGCTTTTATTACAACTTGGAGAAACATTCAGAAAATTTCAAAATCAGAAGCTGCAATTCCCATCTTGCTGGAGCCTACGTGAACAATATTGAAGTGCTCGAAGGAAGTCCCCAACTAAGACCCCTGTTCAGGTGAGCAATGAAGGTGCATTCTTTATTTTTGAGAAGGCTACAGTCAAGAGTCCGGTTTGATTTCATCTAAGAACTTCTATATATAAAAACTGATCGATTCAACCTTTTTTGATTTGACCAAACAGTCCGGTCCAATTTTTAAAACCTTGGATTTCATTAGCAATTGCTTTGGTTTTGTGGTTCCATTTGTGGGTTCGACCATACAAAGCCACCGATTCTCTGTATAAGTCTTAATGTAACGCCCCTTTACCGCAAGGTACCCATTGGAATGCCCGGAGGTCATTCCGGAACATGTCCTACGGTAAGGGCGAGCTACGATCGATCACTACACTCGCTTCACATGGCATCGTATCATTAATCACTTATTAAGCATCAATAGAAAATCACAAAATTTTAAAACCAACCTTTCCTCATTTCATTTCTCAAACCAAAAGTCTACATTTTATCTTTCACTTTTACATGTACATTAACAAAACCTAGTACAAATGTACTACATGAAAAAGAAAAATATATCAAATTTATCTAAGCCATCCAAAAATCTCAGCTGACTGACCTTTGAGCCATGACTCCTCTTGTTAAAGCATAACCTACACGGTAGTGGAGCCTCTCAGTAGTTTGGGTTGTCTCTCAGTCCTGAAAAGACAACATTGCAATTTTGGTGAGTTTTGCGAACTCAATGAGGTAACCATCATTGATGGTTCACTCAATTCATGCAACACATCAA
>JANVCQ010000232.1:2535680-2546081 GCA_025531925.1 Erythroxylum plowmanianum
ACTAAAATCAGGCAAAATTATAATATAATTAAATTAGGGTAATTTTATATTTCTATTAACACTATCCTATTAACGGTTACTTAATTACATAAGTTTTAATTTAACGAATAATTTATGCATCATTTTCTAAAAATGTTTATACTATAAATTATTTTAAAGACACATAGTTTAATTTTAAAAAAAAACTACCTAATCTTTAAAATTTTTAATTTTTCTAATTTTTATTTTTCAGAAAAATATTTATTTAAAAATTTGAATAAAAATAACTACAAAATATACGCAAATGAATATCAAATATAAATTAATTAAATATCACTAATATGATGCCTAATTTATAAATTTTGAAGAGATAATGCCGTGACTTTCAATGAGAGTAAAGAGCCTTATATAGAGGCCTGTACAAAACCCTCCTTCCTAAAATATTTACACAATAATTTTCATAAATATTACAAAATATATTATTGTCTAATGCTCCTCCTCAAGTTGGAGCATGTAGATCGCAAATGTCCAACTTGCCACTTAGATACTTGAACTATTGTCGACGCAATGCCTTTGTAAATATATCTACAAATTGCTTTTGAGAACGCATATATGTTGTACTAATGTTGCCAATAAGGAGTTGCTCTCGATCAAAATGACAATCAATCTTAATATGTTTTGTTCGTTTAAGAAAACTGGGTTAAAAGTTACATGCAAGGTTGCCTAGTTGTCACAAAATAATCTCATAGGCTGAGAATGAAATACTCTAAGTGAAGCATGAAATGATTTATAAAAATTCTCAAAGGATATAGTTTAGCACAAATTATGAATGACCGCAGTCTTTATAAACTTTCTAACAAAACAAAAACGAAAAAAAACAATCAAGAACAAAGTAACAAATCAACATCCGATGTTTAGTAATATAGTTCGACACACCTTGCTTACGTTTGCGGAACCCTCATCCAGCTTAATTACTTTCACTTGTAATACAACAATATTTTTACTAGAGGCATTACAGAGCCTACTCACCCAACCCTTGACGTTATCCCTCGTCCTTACTGCCCGTAAAAGTAATTCACACCCAATAACACGATTGTCTCGTGCTAACCTCAACAGAGGATTTTCTCAATAATGTTTAACAATAAAGATAAGAATTAAATAACTCAAGTAATTGAAACAATAACAACATAAACAAATACACTTGAGAAAGAAAACAACTTCCCTAATAATATAACTTCGTCAACGAAAGAATAAGAAATTGTCCATCAAACTTATCTGCAGTGAAGCTACAATATCGTCACCGGAATGTCCCACGCATAGCACCCACAAAACATCTCAAATCAACAAACGTTTTATCACCGAAACGTCATATACGAAGAGCTGCAAAAACACTAAAGTTGTTGGAAGTTTTTTGCATGAAAACTACTACCTTCGGCAAACCAAAAAATCCCTCACAACAGATAGAAAATGCAGCTCCCCTAACCTGGAAAAATCCTCGGAAATCAACTTGCAAAAATTACTTTCAATAGTCCTTCAAAACAGAAGAAAACACAGCTGCCAAATTCAAACACTCAACAACCAAGACTCTCAATTGTCATTAAAAAACTGGAGAATACGTAACTGTTGAAATCACAACCCAACAATAAAAAAAACCCGACAATAGTCTTTCCAAAAAGCAAAAAAAGATGCAGCTGCAAAGTTGGATGATGATGACATGAAATCAGCTGAAAAATAATATCCAAGTTAGCCCTAAATTTCTAGCTTCCAAGTCACACACTACTTGTGGTTAATTCACCCAAAAACCACAACACATCAACCCAAAAATCATGTAAAATACAGCAAAATTGTAGCTGGAAAATAGTCAATGATATTTGCAAAAATCAAGCTAGCTTAGATAATCATTATCCCCAAAATAGACTATCAAGAAGAGTCCAAAAATCACAAAACTCTATATTCTACCTTGGTCAAGATATGGTGATTTTATTTCAATTAAATCCTAATAAACCTCATTTTCAAATAGTCTCACTCAGTTCTTAAACTCTCACTCGAATTAATTAAATTTTACTTAAATTAATAATTTAAGATAATTATAATAAGTTATCAATTTAAGTTAAATTTAATTATTTTACTTTAACTTTAAGTGTTGAGCTGAATCGATGTGTAAATAACATTTGATTAGCTCACATTTGATACACTTCTTGTGTGTGTTCTGTCAAACCAAAAGTTTAAAAAGAAGATTAAAAAAACTTTAAAATAAAATGATTTTTTCAAAATCATTAAAGATAAAAGAAATTTTCTAAAAAAATTTACTGAAGGGGAAATTTGTTTCTTTTAGTCCACATTCAAATGATTTCTTTTGCCATCTTCTCCACACAGACCTAAGTGGATGACTTAATTAGTGGATTACTTTGACATTCCAATTCTATATTTTCAATCAACACCTGACGACACGTTAAGCTAACTGTAGAGAAAAATACATATACTATCAAATATATATAATAACTCGTATTGCTTGTTTTAGAGCACTCCATTTAAAATTAAGTATTTATGTACTTGCAATTTTAATTATAATCTTATTTTAGATTAACTAACATTTTAAAGTAGAGGTGAGTTATAATTTTTTACAGAAATTTAAACTATGAAGATTCATATAAGAAATAAGTTTTTTTATAAATATAAGGGTTAACTACCAAAAAAAACTAAACTTGCGTTAATTTTTTAATTATAGCTTAAACTTTAAAAATTAGTAATAAAATGTCCAAACTTTCAAATTTTTTCAATTCTAGCCTAAACTTCAAAAAGTAACAATAAAATGTTCAAACTTTCAAAATTTTCAATTCTAACGTGATATTAGTGTTTCAGTTAAGTTTATTGACATGACTTACCACGTGTTTTAGAAATCTTAACTATTAATACACGTTAGCCAAAATTAACACAACAAATGAAGATTAATGAAATAATATCGTTTAATCACATAATTAAAACGACATCGTTGTTTAAAAATGACCTAAATCAGATTACGCAACTTCGATGACATTAAGCTTTGATTTCTGTTTTTATCTTCGTTTTCAGTTTATTTTCTCGACGCCCTCACCCTTCAATCTTCAAATTACGCAACCCTGACACCCTTACACTAAGGACATCAGGAGAACGAACTAAAAATAAAGAGCTTACTGATACAGTACACTTAATGCGATAGTAGTTTGTGGCGTCAGAAAAACAAGCAGAAAAGAAAAGGTTGAGGGCATTGGGAGAATAACAGATAACGTCGGGCTAGAATTGAAAATAATGATTAAAAATTAATTGATTTTATTAATTAAATTGTAAAAATTTTGAATTGACTATTTTTTTTGGTTTAGTTTATTTTAATACTTATTGTTATTAAAAATTGATTGATTTTTGTAAATTAATTATTTTTACAAATCAAAAATATATAATTTAATATTTATTTAACATTCTTTTCAATTAAAATTTAATTTATTTTATTGATAAAAATAATATTCTTCTTTAATCTTATTTTAAATTCTTTAATTTTATTAAAATTTTATTATATATCAGTTTTACGAAAATTTAATAATAGTTAAACTTTTTAAATCTTAAATTTATTTTATTTTTTAAATTATTAAATTAAGGTAAAGTTCGTTGATTGCTTCAACATTGTAATAATGTAAACTTATTTGTATTAATTTTAATATGATTAATTAAAATAATTTTATTTTTGTTAAATTTAAATTAAAACAATATTAATTTAATATAAATATTAGATTTGATTATTTAAACATGAATTTTATAAAAATGTAATATATTAGCTACAAATTTAGATTAGAATCGATTATAAATCAACGAGGTATAATTTGATAGAATTCAAATTTAAATTTGAACTAGAATTTTTTTAATTAAGCTAATTATATATAATTGAATTTATCCAATATGAAGTTAATGTGTCGAAAAATATTTGCTCCAATTTAAATTTAAATTTAGTTGAACTTGAATTTGGCCCTTTAAGATGTTTTTGTTCAATCCGATCTGACCTAATTACAACATTTTTAATTCTGCATTAACTTGTTTGGAGTAGAAGCCTTTGCCTTTGCCTTTATTCCTGAAGTTGTGACATAATATAAATGTCCCACCACACAATTATTATTTGGGAAGAACTCAACGCCCTTCTAGCAAGAAAACAGAGAAATTGGTTGCACCATTATTAAGACAATGGCTAAGACATACCTTAAGGATTCAACTCTTCTACGAGCACCAATTCCTAGAAGAATGTCCCTGCTTTTTTGCAATTGAACTGTCACATTGCTTAGCTCTTCCGGTATTTCAGCAGAACAAGCCAATCCCATCTCAAAATTATTTTTATTGATAATTTTTAATAAATATCATATAAGAGGTTAAAATAAATTGATTTAATTAAAAATTATTTTTAAAGTTTATATAATATGTAATTATATAAAATTATAACAATACATTAACAACCATACAAATTTTCATTTTTATTTGAAGTAGAATTATTTGCAAGTAGAAGTCAAGGTCAATTGTTTTTGCTTTTTTATTGATTGTGATCCATTGCTTTTACTTTTATCAATAAAAAAAGTAAAAGCAATCGACCTTGACTTCAAGAATTTTACTGTTGTGAAATAATTGAACTTCACAATCAATAAACAAATAAAAGCAATCAAAATAAAAATAAAAAGTAAAAGTACAATCAATAAAAAAGTAAAAGCAATCGACCTTGACTTCAATAATTCTTTGTCTGTGAAGTAATTGAACTTAGTCGTTGGTACTTAATGGACGACTTTTGTGGAAATCCTACATAGCAAGTTAAAGCAAACTGAACGGACCACCTGATCTCTAACACTTTACTTTCACGGTCTTGCCTCTTTTTATCAGGAAGGAAAAGAAGCAAACAGTAACATCGCATCACTGGGTTGGCAAACAAGGCTTGCAACCTATAGCTGTGATTTTGAAAGTTTTTAATACTTCGTGAGTTTGACGAAGAGAATTTTCATAAGTTTGGTTTGGCTCAAACCTAATTTTTTAATTTTTAAACTTTAAAATAAGTCATTTTATTTAAAATATTATTACTTTCACTAAAAAATTTTACACTTTACGTCAAATTTAGGTCAAATAGTTCTAATCTAAGCCCAATTTAAATATTAAAGTTAAAATCTAATCTAACCTAAAACTCACTTGACTTGGGTTGACCCCAAGTCAAAATGCTGTTAATTATTAGTTTAATATTTATGAAATGATTTATGATTAATATTAATTTTTTAATATAGTTAAAATAATTTGCTGATTTCAAATATAATTTTTTATAAAAATATTGAGTTGATATGATTAAAATATTATGGAAAATTAAAAAAATTTGAATTTAAATAGAAAATTTTAACAAAAAAAAGGTTAAATTTGTTTTATTGTACTATTGAACATTATTGGTCATTTTAATTATAAATTTTAATAAAATATCAAATCAGAACTAATTCAAGAAGTTATAAAAAATTTAAAAAAATTTACAACTTTTAAAAATTTTATTCCTCGATTTTATAATTTTAGTCGTCACTCTTCACAAAAACAAAGAAAAGAAATAAAAATGAGAGAGAAGAGAGAAGCTTGCATTAAAATATTTGAAGGGTGATTTCAGATGAAAACAAGGGGGCTTTAAAATAGATATCGATGATTATACAAAAGATTACAATAAAATTTCATAATAAGAAAAGTTTTACATGTTGTAATAGGTAATATTTGTTAATTAGAGTTTTTATGTTAATTACTTTTATAAATTATGTGTTTTTGGATGTTTTATCTTCCTTATATTAATTGTTTTTATGATCCCAATTCCTTGATTTTGAGAAGAATTGAGGAAAATTCTAATTACTGATAATGATAAATTATGTGTTTTTATTAAAATAATACAATCGGAGTAAAGGAGCCATATTGTTTGGATAAGTTGTTATTTTTTACTAATTTTTGATATAAATCTCTTTAATGTGTTGAAATGTTTATTTAAAATTAATGAACTTATTTCTTAATTATGTAAGGAAAATAAAGACATTTCAAATTTTCGTTTGATAGAAGATTTATGTATTTTTTATTAAATTAATATAATCAGTTAACAAACTCTCAAACTCATATAAAAAACAATAAAAATGGATGAAAATACTATTATGCTTGCTTTCTCTCTATTTTTATCACCTTTAGATGTTTTGACTGTACTCTCATACAAACCTATGTCTTTTTCTCTTTTATATTGCGAAATAGGTTTTTTTTGTACTATACAAGGTTGTATAACTGACCGTATCTTTTTCAACATTGCCTCAGTCTCAGATGTACACGATTACAAAGAACTATACGGTTGATCTAAATGGCCATGTAAATAAGGAATATTGTCGTGCGGCAACCTACACGATCGTTGGTCCTACATACCCATTATGTCCAGAAGAGCTTGATCCAACTGGCATCCATCTTATCTTCATTTGTTCGTCATTCCTATGAGCTATAAAAGTGTCTACAATTACCAAAAAAATAGATAAAGAGTTTACTTGTAATAGTTTTATATTTAATTTTAATACACTTATTATTTTCTTCACAAGTATTATATATAGAAAGGGGTATTGAGTTAATAAAGATTTATTTATATATAAATTAATGAGACAATATTTTGTTATCATTTTTTCTTATTTAGTATGCATATATTAAAGACTTTGAAAATGAATTTTGAACAAGATTTTATAAAGATTGATAAAATTGGCTTGGGTTTATTAGACATTAAAGACACTAAATTAAATTGGTTTGATCGATTCATCTTCAAAATTTTAAATTAGTTATTTTTATGTTTCGGTTTATTTTAATAATTATTGATGTTAAAAATTTGACAATTTTTAAATTAATTATTTTTTATAATTAGAATAGACTAATTACTTTTTATTCAATACTTCATTTTAATTAAATATAATTGACATATTCTTCTCTCATTTTATTTCAGATTTTTTAATTTTATCAAATCTCTACTATATGCTAAATTTATCACTATTTGATATTAATTAAAATCTTAAATCTTAAAATTTAATTAATATTTTAAATAATTTCTAAAATTGCATTGGTTCATGTTACGTGCAGGAAGGTTACAAGGTTCAGAAGGTCAATGCGATGCATGCCTTTATTACTAGAAGTTGGTTTCTGTGTCAATGATAACGAGTGAGGATGTCAAAAGTGTGAGTAAAAATCTCACATTAGGAAGATATGACACTAGTAAAAAATATATAAGTAAAAAATGATCTATAAATTTAATGTCTTAAAATTTTAGGTTGAAATATGGTGTGAAAGTCTATTAATATATTCCCTCGCTAAATTTATGATGAATATCTCCCATAAAAGTGGACTCTTTGTATCCAACAATGATTTCATTAAGGTTCTCTAGTCTTTTTATGTATCACATGTTGGGAGTAGAGGAGACCTTCAAAGTGACCATTTTCTTTGTTTCTCCTAGTCCCAATTGAAATGTAGAAATGCATAAACCATATGACTATGTTACATTTCAATTTGTATCGTAGCTTTTCTTGTTGATGCCTAGTACATCTTCTGCTTCTGTTCAAATTCTGGTTTTCCTAGTTTAAGGCATAGTCTAATATGAATATGTTAAATGTTGAGATCTTGATTATAATTCCTAATGACTGGTTTAAATATCATAATTCTTAATCGTGCGAGTTGGTTTAAATTAAAGCTTAGCTCATTTTTTATTTTAAAATATATTTAACATAATTAATTCTTTATTAAAATAAATTAAATTAATATAATTGTTTTGAAATAAAAATAAATTTTTAAAATTTTTATTTAATTACAGGTATGAATGACAAATTTTATATAACAACCCGTTCAAAATTAGTGTGACAAATCTAGTTTAGAATTCATATTTAGATTAGCTTTTTTTTTCAAATGCTTCTAAATATATAAAATTATGACCTCGTTTGGTTATTGGCTGATCAACTAAAAAATAATTGATTGATCCAAATTAGCTGATTAACTTTATAAAAAACTTGTTTGGATTATTTGGTTATGAACTGGTTAGGTTGGTTGATTCAATCTAACAAGCTGATTTTGAAAAAAATCATCTAGGGGAAACGTTTGAACATAATCAGCTAATAGTTTTTATTTTAATGTCGATTTTGTCCTCTTTACGCTTTACTCTTTTTGACCGTCTCATTGTTATTATTATTCAATTCCTTATTTTCATTAATTTTATTATTCTTATTAATTATTAATTATATTAATTGTCTTCTTCTTCTTGTTGTTGTTGTTGTTATTGTTGTTGTTGTTGTTGTTGTTGTTGTTATTGTTGTTGTTGTTGTTATTATTATTATTATTATTAAAAATTTCTTATTATTATTAATTATACTTATATATATTTTTATTATTATTAAATTCCTTATTATTATTAACAATCTTATTATTATTAATAATTTATTATTATTTATTATTATTAATTTTCTACTTACTATTAAATATTATTATTATTATTTTATTATTAAATTCCTTATTATTATTAATTTTATTAGTTTTATTTATTTATTATTATTATTATTATTAATGTTCTTCTTAAAGGTAGGTAGTGCAAGTCACCCCGTGCAATGAAATTTGGTGAAGAGGAAGGACAATGAGTGAGGAGCCTGTGGTT
The DNA here is from genome assembly GCA_025531925.1 of Erythroxylum plowmanianum. Lineage (NCBI taxonomy): Eukaryota > Viridiplantae > Streptophyta > Magnoliopsida > Malpighiales > Erythroxylaceae > Erythroxylum > Erythroxylum plowmanianum. The sequence goes on from JANVCQ010000232.1 coordinate 2,544,334, forward strand.
CAAATTTTAAGTCAATTGGAGGTCTGGAGAAGGAGTTATGGTCACAAAAAGTGAAGAATGTTGAAAGCTGTCAAATAATGATACACCTTCTCTAAGCACGATAATGCAACTCCCCAGTGATTCCTCTCTGTCAAGCACGATCGTGCACTATCTGATGATACCTTATTCATTTCTCAAAACAGATTTTTGAGTCAATTTTGCATGGCCATTTTGACAAAAAAAAAAGAGGTATTTAGGCAATATGTTCTTCTAAACAAATGTTTCATTATGTCTTAAGTTTTTAATGACACCAATTTTATGCAATTTGGTTTAGTATTCTACAAGTTATACTTAAAATACTACAAGATATTCTCAAACTACGATAGCACAATGTACTCAACTTCAAACCAAAATTTGAAACTTTTAAAGACAAAATTCAAATTCGATTTCTTCATGATAAATATAACCATATGTCTAGTTTAATCTAATTATCCCATTTGGATGTCTATAAATTAAGATCTGGCTAAAATGCAAATGTATGTCCAGTAGAAATGTTACAACTAACATACTCTAGAAATTCTTCTTTCACTTTTCTAGTTTTTCAACTCCTATATGTTACATTCAAACCATCTTATGCATGTTACATACTATTATTCTTATTAATATTAATATTATTTATTTTATTATTATTATTTTTCTTATCATTGATGGTTCTAGCTGTAATTGATTTAACAAAACATTAGTGCCTGTAACGTGAGATTTAATGAATGCAATATGAGAATTAAGGAATGAAATTTGAGGTAGATTTAGGTTCATTAAATGAAGTCTCATAGTAGTTTTATTGTATCAACCGAAGTATATTGTAAGTGTTTGTAGAAAGTAGCTACTCTTTGTATTTATTGTATTTAACTTTATTTATAACTTCATTGATTACTCACAACTACTCCACTGTCTCTTTTCACCTTTAAAATGGGAAAGCTAACACAATCTTATTACCTGATCAATGACTTTGATTCTTTATCAATTCCTTGTGAGTTCACTTGGATCTTGCTAATGCTGTCTTTCTTTGTTTTCGTTTGTAAGTTTTGTTCTTTTTATATTCTGATCATGCCTCATTTAATTGAAAGGAGGATTGTTTCTGTTTTTTGATTGAATCCTGTGTTTTTGGGTTCTTATCAGATTTGTGTGGGTACTGTCTGTTACTTTGCTTTTTTATAATTATTGAGATTGATTAAGGTTTGGTTTACTTTATGATTACTGAGATCAATATATGTTCTATGTTTTTTATTAGAGTTATAAGCTTAATTTTTGTATAATTAAATATATAAAATTTAAATTCTTATAAGAATATTCGTCGAAATACTAAAATATTTAATATTCATATCCTTATAATTTTTTTAAAGATATGTCTTCATAAGTCATTTTACATATAAACAACTAATACTAAACAGCTAATTTTACCAAACATCTCTAACAAACAGTTAATATAATTTGCTGGTCAAATCAGCTGATAGAATCAGCTATTGACTATTAGCTAACAGCTAAATGCAATCAACTGATTGCCAAACAGGGCTTATGTCAGAGCAAAGCAAAATACGACAAGTTATTTACTTTTCTTTTAAACTTTAAAATTCTTATTTTATCGGTTTAACTTTCAGTTGTTAATAATAATTAAATTAAGTAGAATATTGTTTTAAAACTTTTAATAATGAACATCAATAAAATTTATTATATAATAATATTATTATTACCTTAATCAAAATATAAGA
>JANVCQ010000232.1:2574764-2587533 GCA_025531925.1 Erythroxylum plowmanianum
TGTCATATTTTCTCTCTCGTATAGTTCTTGTTTTCCAACTTTGTTTAGCACTATGTGTTTCTATTTTTTCCAACAGTATGGCTTCTCGTATATGTTGGAACCAAAGGACTTTTTTCGGTTGAAAATGTCTTCATCATCACCTCTAATTCCTTTCTTTACGTCGCTTCTGAGAGCTTCAACAACACCTTTAACTCCTCCATAAACTTGAAGCTTCTGCGCATTTTCCTCCTTCACGAGTTGAGAAAGGCTCGTTTGATCAATACCAAAGTGGCCTGCATCTGGTGCAGCATAAGATACAGAACGGCTTTGATCAATACCAAAGTGGCCTGCTTCCGGTGCAACATCAAGTGCAACATAAGATACAGAACGGCTATAAACCTTCTTCTTTGTGTCCTTATTGACCACCAGAGAGAATAGAACTCTGGAACAATAGATGGCAAGAAAGGCCAAGTGCCACTTGCGGTTACCAAAGTGGCCTGCTTCAGGTGCAACATAAGCTACAGAACGGCTTTGATCAATACCAAAGTGGCCTGCTTCTGGTGCAACATAAGATACAGAACGGCTTTGATCAATACCAAAGTGGCCTGCTTCTGGTGCAACATAAGATACAGAACGGCTTTGATCAATACCAAAGTGGACTGCTTCTGGTGCAACATTAGATACAGAACGGCTTTGATCAATACCAAAGTGGACTGCTTCTGGTGCAACATAAGATACAGAACGGCTTTGATCAATACCAAAGTGGACTGCTTCTGGTGCAACATAAGATACAGAACGGCTATAAACCTTCTTCTTTGTGTCCTTATTGACCACCAGAGAGAATAGAGCTCTGGAACAATAGATGGCAAGAAAAGCCAAGTGCCACTTGCGGTTACCAAAGTGGCCTGCTTCTGGTGCAACATCAAGTGCAACATAAGATACAGAACGGCCATAAACCTTCTTCTTTGTGTCCTTATTGTCCACCAGAGAGAATAGAGCTCTGGAGGAATAGATGGCAAGAAAGGCCAAGTGCCACCTGCGGTTCTGCTTAACAGGAGCATGGATAATTGTGGACATGATTTGAACAAAGAACAGAAGAAAGAGCTCAGGCTAGTAACGGATTAATCACAGAGGGAGTGCTTCACTGAAAATGGGTAGTAGTGGAAGTTTCAATAGAGGATGTTTTACATCCAGCTAGCGTATCAGTTGGGGCAGGGGATTCTGCAGTTGACATGGAAAGCAAAGGAAGTTGATAGGAAATTATTTTCAATGAAAATAACTACAATGCCCACCCCACTTAAAATTTTAAGAATTTGTTGATAGTTAGAGTAGATTATGATCTGTTGTAAATTTAGATTAATTCCATATGATCCTCCTCTGTTCTTTTTATGTTGTAAGGTTAACACCACAAAATTTTTCTCGCCTTCTCCATGTTTTCTGTTAAACCCAAAATATCAACATCAAACATGTCAAACAATTTTGGGTTTATTTTTTGTTTCTTTCCGTTTTAAAAATTATGAAAAGTAGTTTGTCCTTTCTAGTTTAATTTTTTCATAATCTAATTTACTATCAATTAATTAAATTATTCATAAATTATTAACCACAACTATGAATAATTTAACTAAATTAAATAATTTTAATTAATAATTATTAAAAATATAAATAAATTTAAAATATGTTCAAAATATGCAAACTTCAAATAAAAGTTGATTTAATAATTAAAATATTAAATTTAAATAAAAGTTAACTTTGAATTATTTATTTTTAAAAATAATTTATTAATAAATATTATATAAGAGATTAAGATAAATTTATTTAATTAAAATAATTTATTATCCAATATGTAAGAAAGATGGTACTTGACGTTTCTGCGTGGACTAACAGTAGATGAACTTTGTTGGTAGATGAGCTTTTGGATGAGCTTAAAGGGGCCAACATTTTTTTAAAGATTGATCTTCGATCTGGGTACCATCAAATCTGCATCGCTTCAGAAGACATCCATAAGACAGCTTTTTGGAAAATAGATGGGTGTACTATGAATTTGTGGTCATGCCTTTTGGCCTTACCAATGCACCATCCACGTTTCAAGCAGCCATGAGCAATCTTTTGCAAGGATTTTTACGTCGCTTCGTATTGGTCTTCTTCAACGATATCTTGGTATACTGCACCAATTTATCCGATCATCTTGGTCACCTCACACAGGCTACTACCGATGTTTTGTGCAACATTATCCCACCATCGCAGACCCTCTTACAGACATTCTCAAATTACCACATTTTACATGGTCTGCACTTGCACAAAAAGCCTTTGAAGACCTCAAATTATGGATGACTAAACTTCCAGTTTTGGCTCTTCCAGATTTTACTGTCCCATTTGAACTCACAATAGATGCATATGGGTGTGCAATTGGAGTCATCCTTGCCCAAGCAGACCACCCAATTGCTTACTTTTCCAAGAAGTTGAGCCCATGAATGCAAGCAACAGGAGCTTATACGAGAGAACATTATGCCTTGACACAGGCAGTACAAAAGTGGCCGCAATACTTGGTAGGGCAGCGATTCATCATTTACACAGACCAGAAGAGTCTTAAACATTTATTGACTCAAAACATTCAGACTTCAGAACAAGAAAAATGGCTTACAAAGCTTATGGGTTACAATTATGAGATTAGATACAAACCCGACCGTGAGAATTGTGTTGCAGATGCCCTTTCTCGAATTGACAGCCCATCTTGCTTTGCAATTACTTCACCTACCATGCCATGGCTTGCGGTTTGCGTGATCTTTTTTTGACATCTGAAGAATGCTTGGCATTCCTACAACAAATTAGCAACAATGACCCTGAGGTTACTGATTATGTTATTCATGATGGCTTGGTTTACTACCAAAACAGATTATTCATACCTCCACTTTCCGGACTTCGCACCACATTGTTGAATGAGTTTCACAGCTCTCCATTAGGTGGTCATTCTGGCGCAAAAGCAACCTTATCTCGCTTAGCCGCATCCTTCTATTGGCCCTCCCTTTCAAATGACGTCCGAAACTATGTAAAGGAATATCAAGTTTGTCAACAAACTAAGTAACTTACTCAGAAACCATTCGGTCTACTGCAACCTCTACCCATTCCCAATCAAGTATGGGAGGACCTTACAATGGACTTTATCACCCATCTGCCTCCCTCTCTTGGGAAGACCACAATATGGGTCATTGTGGACCGCCTGACAAAGTACGCACACTTCATTCCCTTGTCACCGAGATCGTCAGCAACATCTCGTGTCGTAATTTTTCTATAAGATATTTACAAACTACATGGGTTGCCTAAATCGATAGTGCCTGACCGGGACCCAATCTTCCTTAGTAAGTTCTGGCAAGAATTATTTCGTGTCATAGACACCACTTTGAACTACAGCAATGCTTAACACCCTCAATCAAATGGACAAACTGAAGTAGTAAATCGTTGTTTAGAATCATACCTCTGCTGTTTTGCTTTTGCGAACCCAAATTGTGGGCTCGTTTCCTTCCGCTGGCAGAGTTCTGGTACAATACAAGCTTCCACTCGTCCATCCAAATGTCTCCTTTTCAAGCTTTATACGGACGACCTCCGTCGACCATTCCATCTTACACATTGGGCTCCTCATCGTTCGAAGCAATCGACTCCACCCTTGGACAACGAGATCACCGACTCAGTAAGCTTAAGCAAAATCTTCATGCAGCTCGAAATCGGATGGTATAGCAAACAAATAAGCACCGTCAAGAGAAATAATTTAAAGAAGGGGACCTGGTTTATCTGAAACTCAAGCCTTATCGTCAATTATCCATCCACCATCGTTCATCACCCAAATTATCACGTCGCTACTATGGACCGTTTCGGGTGTTGCGTCGAATGGGCTTTTTTGCTTATGAATTGGATCTGCCTTCATAATCCAATATCTACCCCATTTTCCATGTCTCGCTTCTCAGACCTTGTTTCAGTTCCCCAGATCTGTTTGCAGTCCAATTACCATCAATCGACGACAATGGTCGCCCCTTTCTACGGCCTCAAGCTATCTTGGGACGTCGAACGATTCAGCTAATTGGACACTCAGTGGAACAATTATTAGTTCAGTGGGATGCCTCAATTAAGGATGAGGCAACATAGGAAGATTCAGACAAGTTGCCTTGTCTCAACTCTTCTCTTCCTAGTGCGACGACCGATTCAATGGTCGAGATGGCTCCATCTAATGAAGACCTAACTTAACCATTCGGCCTTGTGGACAAGTCCTTTGTCAATGGGGGAGGCATTGATACGTCAGCACGCACCCCATTGCAGTATTCAGCTTTAAATATCTTAAGTTCGTCATGTTTTTGTACTTCGTGTGTGACCATGATGATCATGGAACAGTAATATTATTAGTGGTGTTTATTTAGGTTTGGGTTTCAAGTGATATTTAATCACCGAACTATCATCAAGGACCATATAGAAATATATTTGATCTTCATTATTCTTCTTCCACCCTTTTATGGAGTGTTGATTCTACACTCGAATTAAGGATTTATCAGTTTATAATATAGAGACATCACTAATTAAACCTGAGGAAGTGTGATTAAACTTGAACTAGTTTTAGTAGTATGGAATTCAATTTCTAAACTGTAGCTTAATTAGTCTTTAGTTAATACTACATTTGTTTACACGAACTTAAAACCATAATTGAAAATTTATGTGATAATATTAAGAACCTTAGAGATTTTGTCAAGACCAGAAATGGGTGCATCACCGGCACGTGGGACTCGAGATTCAACACCTCATATCACACGTAAGTCTACCATTAGCGACAAAATAAATTCAAACTCCAAGAACGCAACAAGTCCATGCAATACTTTAATAATAATGCGCGTCAGAAAGAATTTTTACAACTTATGAAAGATTGTCACTACAAACACTACAATACAAGATAAATAAAAATAAAGAAAGAACATACACAAACGTAAGTAGGCCGCAGCGAACACGTCACGGAAGTCACTACTGCGAAGTTTGCAGTAGCTAACCTGAAAAAATAAAGTTTAAGAGAGTCAGACCTCGCTGAATAAGCTCACACCATCCTACGATACCCAATACTATGCGCATAGTCATGCATGAATATCAAAATACATACACATCATGTCATACATCCAATCACGTCATCAACACAAATAAATTGTGGGAAAGAGCATCTGTAAGACCTTAATCTCCAAGGGTAAGCCCTCACAACTCTAAATCTCTAATGGCTGTAAGGAGCTATGCATCACCAACGGCCTAACAATGCTTCTATACTCATGTAGTCGTAAAGCTCTCTTAATCCAAAAGGACTGCAGGAAGCCAAGCATCACCAACAAACCAACCTTTGCTCAAAGCATCCAAAGTCATAAGCATCACAAATAAGGGTGCGATCGGGAGCCAACCGTCAACCAGGATCGACTCATAATATATCTCAATATTATAAACAAAACAACTCTCATATTCATAATTGGTGTGAATCTGGTCCTGATGCGTACCCATCAGGTGACACATCCTACAAATCTTTTATTCCTCACATTCGAACAAAGCAATACATATCAAATTATTAAGCATGCAATTTATCAAGTAAACATTCAATTATGACATGACCAATGCATGTATGCAATACCCAATCCAACGTATCCACTCAATTAATTCGATACAAAGGCTTATACTAAAGCGGGGACGCATTATTGTATATACATGTTCGCTATATAAATATCTAAGTATCGATCGATATCCATATATAGGTACACATGCATATGAATGTGATTATGTATTGTTACATGCTGTCATCTATACCAGCATTGAACAATATTCATTTGCTGGTACAATTACAGTAATAGTAAGTCAGTATGAACTTACTTGATAAATGAACTCGTTTGTCTGAACCTTTCGATGGGGTTCTGCTCCTGCTATACCAAGTAAATCGAAAGAAAAATATCTTAATCAGTGCTAATTAAGAGTTATTGGGCTCAAATAACAATTTAGGTATCATTCAAATTGCCTAAGCAGTTCGTTTATGAAATTTAAAATTTTCTCTTATTCTCGTTTATACGTTTCGTAATTTTTAATTCACAAACCATTAAAAATCTCACTATGTTACTTAGAGAAAAATGATCAGTGAAATTATTAAAATTTTTAGAAATTGTTTTCACAAAAGTGACCAAAATGGTCATTAGAATAGTACCTCCGTCGATTGGAATATTCCCTCTAGTCACAAGAAAATTTTTAGTCTCAAAATTCAACGATTTTTATACCAAATGAAATCTCTTGATGAGTGGAACAACTTTCTCCAAAGCAATATACTCAGATTCTCAACAGATTTGAACGAATTGAAGAAAAACAAACTAAAACTCTATTCTCTTTTTCCGTCAATCAGCGGGGATGCAGGAGACAGTAGGCTACTAGACCATAGGGCTTTTGTTCCTTATGTTGAGATGAGTCAAATGGTGGTAGTGTTGATCGGAAAAACCTACCAGAATCGACGGATCAACGATTGACATTTTTGGTTGATTTTTCTCGATTTTTATGACCTTGCAGCTGAAATGGGAATAGTTGTGACAGGCTCGTCGAGAGAAAGAGATTGGTATATAACACTAACCAGTTTGAGTCATTGAATGTGAAGAATGGTTAAAGAGAGGGAATTCGTAAATAGTAATTTTTAGGGGTTAAATGAAAATATAAGAAAATGGGGGAAAAAGAAGTTGCCTCTTTAATTGTCACAACTTTATCAATATTATTATGTTTAAATATTGAAAATAATATTATTAGATTCTAAACCTTTAAAAGTACTACTGCAGAAATATTAACTGGGAAGAAATCAAAACCTTACCTAAGTCCTTCTAGCAAGAAAACAGAGAAAACAGAGCTAACTTCAAAGCAAGTTCGAAGTATTAAATATTAAGACAATGGCTTCGAAACCTTCAAGGAAACAAGGATTCACCGTCTTCGATGCACACCAATTCCTAGAAGAATCTCCCTCCTTTTTTGCAATTGGACTGTCACATTGCTAATATTCATCCGCTCTGCTGGCATTTCAACAGAACAAGCCACTGCAATCTCGATAACTGCAATCAGACATTCCATGATTTTGTGATTTCCAGCGTTGCTCCAGCTCCTCGCTATGGAATTAGTACTTAGTTCCTGGCCTTCTTCCAGGATTTTTGAATCCACAATCTCTCCCACATGGTTTGGTAGTGCCATTTTTGCAAATTTGTGGAGGTTTAGCTCTTCACTGAACATGACATCTGTAGGTCTCTTCCCTGTAAAAAGCTCCAGCAACATGATTCCGTAACTGTAAACATCGCCATAAGTCGTCACCTCACTTCTCATGCCATACTCTACAGTTCAAAAATTGAAAGGATAGAACGTACAGTCAGGGTAAACAAGAAAAAAGAATCCGATCACATGCTATGCTTCATCACAAGTTACCTACCTGGAGCTATGTACCCAATGGTGCCTCTTATGCCACCAGTACTGCTCTGGTTTGAATTTGGATCAACTTGGGTGGAAGTATCATGGAGGAATCTCGCCAATCCAAAATCTCCTACACGAGCAGTCATGTCAGCATCTAACATAACGTTACTTGGCTTCAAATCACAGTGGACAATTGGCGTTTCACAGTGATGATGTAAATAATCAAGAGCGCTTGCCACATCGACTGCGATGCTTAACCTCTGGATTAAATTCAAACTTCTCGGCTCCTGCATCCCGACAGTCTTATCGGTGGAGTACAACCACTGTTCTAGACTCCCATTAACCATGTACTCGTATACTAAAGCCTTAAAATCATTTCCCTGAAAATCAATGCTCGAACATGCAGTTACCACTTTGACAAGATTTCGATGCCTGATGTTCTTCAAGGCTTCACACTCTACCATGAAACTTTTGGAAGCTCCTTTGTTTAGAAGGTTAAGCACTTTCATAGCCACCACTGTTTGATCCTGTTCTAGAATTCCCTTGTAAACTGTCGCGAAACTACCTGTCCCAATTAGATTATCTTCGGAGAAGCCAGCAGTTGCCTTGAGTAGATCCTGATATGTCAGTTGCTGGAAAGGGATATTCATTGAAGACCTTGAAACTGCCAAGGTTTTTCTTTTTCTTAACCGACAGAAAATGGCAAAAGAGACTGTGAAGATTAAGCCTAGAAACCCACAAGCAATTGCAATGGCCAACTTCACTTTAGTGGAAGATTTTGGCTTGCTTGAGGTACATCTTGACAGGTTGAGTTGAGGAATTCCACCACAAAGCTTCGGGTTCCCTATAAGTGAAACTGCAGTTGCATTTTTAAACACCCCTTGCACAGGCACTTCTCCTTCTAGATCATTAAATGACAGATTCAAACGCTCTAGCAGTCTTAAACGTCCTAAAAATTCGGGGATTTTGCCAGTGAAGTTGTTGTGTGAGAGAAGGAGAAATTGAATTGCTGCTAATGAACTCAATGACTCGGGAATTTTCCCATGAAAGGAATTGCTTTCCATATATAGACTTTCCAAACTTTTGCAGTTCATAAGGCTTTCAGGAATTTCTCCTGATAGTCTGTTGTGTGCAATATCTAGACTTCCGAGCATCTCCAACTGACCCACTTCAGAGGGGAGGGTACCTTCAAACTCATTGTAGGCTAAGTATAAGCGGTCTGATAAGGATGAAATTCCAAACAATACTTTGGGTATCTGACCACTTAGTTTGTTTTCAGACAGAATCAAGGTTACTAAATGCCGGCAATCTCCAAGTGTTGAAGGAATGCTTCCTTGTAACTTGTTCCCGCCTAAATGTAGTTCATTCAAAGAAGTAATATTCCCCAGAGTGAATGGGATTCTCCCTGACAATTCATTCCTGCTGAGGTACAGACCATACAACTTCTCTAACTTGCCAATAGAACTTGGAATGCTGCCAGCCAAATGATTTTTCTCTAAACTCAAATACTCCAGGTTGAAGAGATTCCCGATTTCAGTTGGAATGGTTCCTCTTATTTGGTTTATTTCGAAAAGCATTCGACTGAGATTTGCCGAGAAGTTGCTTATTATTTTTGGCATGATCCCTCCAAAGTTGTTATTACCTATTGCCAGAGCTTTTAGAGCTGTTATATTTGCTAAGGAGACCAGAAAATCCAGGTCGTCATCTTCTCCTTTTCCAAGATAGTTGTTACCAAGTGCCAACCACTGCAGATTTTGCAGTCTTGAAAAAGTAGGGACTTTTCCAGTAAATTTGTTATTACTTAGCTGAAGAAGAATAAGATTCGACGCATTGGAAAGTGATGAAGGAATCAATCCAGTGAATCTGTTACGAGTGACTGCCAGGACTTGAAGGTTTGGAAGAGTTTGACCAATGTCGTGAGGAAGACTTCCGTGAAGTTGGTTAACAAGTACACTGAGAGTAACTAATGAAGAGATGTTATGCATGGAAGGTGGAATACTACCGCTCAGATTGTTTTGTCCAAGCGAAAAGGATTGTAGGCTTCTTAGCTGTCCAAACCTCTCTGGAATAAGTCCTTGGAAGTTGTTCTGAGACCCATAAATTTCTTCAAGAACTGAAATATTCGCCAAAGAAGGTGGAATCTCGCCAACTAGATTGTTTCTCTCGACAACAAATTGCTGCAGGTTCGTCAATAATCCAAGTTCAGCAGGAAGTTTGCCTGTCAAATTGTTCTCAGCAACACTTAGTGTTTGTAGGTTAAAGCAACGTGAGATGTTGACAGGGATTTCACCGACGAACATGTTGATTTCAAGGTATAGGCCACGTAACCTGAACAGAAATCCCAATTCTGGAGGAATATAATGACTAAACTTGTTGTCATGCAGGTAGATTACTCTTAGAAAACTCATGTTCCCGATGTCAGGAGCTAGCCTGCCTGCCAATCTGCTAGAGTTTAAGTCAAGCTGGACGACTCTCTGGTGCCTGCGTCCACAAGTAACACCATACCAATTGCAGAAATGCGAGGATTCATTCCAAGACTTGAGCCTCCCAAGAGGATCATCCTCAATTTGAGCCTTAATGGCTAGCAGAGACAATCGATCTGTCTCATTTCCTGGAAGAAAAGAGAAGCAAAGAGGAAGTTGAGACGCCATTAGTATGAAAAGTAGATGTAACATGACTGTATCCATATTTTGCAGTTCTGTGACAGAGGTGATCCTAGTTTGAGAATAATACACTACCATCACCTCCTCTGAAAATGAAGTGGATGCTTCTGTAACTATGTCATAGCAAAGCAAAACACGGCAAGTTACTTAGTTGCCTTTTTAACTTTAAAATTATCACTTTATCGTTTAAATCTAATTTTTAAAACATTATTAATAATGAATATCAATAAAATTTATTATATAATAATAATAATATTACCTTAATCAAAATATAACTGAATTTATCAAATTGTAATCTAAATATCTTATTTATCAATAAAAAATGTTTATCAAATTAAGTTAAATTGTAATATAAGTCACTTAAGTAATTTTTAATTTTAAAAAAATTAAGTATCAATTTTTAATTTTAAATTATTGTTTAAGACACCTGTTCACATGATTTCTTTTGCCTTCTTCTGGATGTGGTTGGTAAAATGGACTGTCCAGAGACTTAGTGGACGACTCTTGAGTCTTGACAATTCCAAGTCAACTGACACCGGATGAGACGTCAGGATATATTGTGTCATTGGCTCGAGTCTTTGAAGTCATCCATCCAATCCAAGAGCGACTTACAATATCTTTATTTTTAATTCTTTCAATTTATTGTTAAAATTTAGGGTAATATAAATGGTATTATAGCAAGTCTTTGGCTAATATAATGTTAGACGTAAACAACAAAAAGGTTTATGAATCAATTTTCGAATAATTATATTTTGATTCTCTTAAACAAAAAGTCCAATGAACTTGTACATTGGTTTGTGGAAAACTGAAAACATTGGAATCTAGTCATTAAGCATTGCTTAGCTGTCATCATCATTGGAATATAGTTGTGGAAAACACATTTTACAAAATTTCCACCGTCTCTTGCGCGAAACCAGTGAGTCAACCGTCTTGATGGTGAGTGAACATTGCGTTCTGCTACAGAAACTGGACTTGTGTGCCAGGACTAGAGTTAGGGAGGAAAATCTTTTTTGATTTCCCAAGAGGTGTTTATTGGGCCAAAGTCGGTGACTAATCCCTTTTTACTGTACTGATATATTTCTTACGGGAGCTGCAGCTGACTCAGGAGTTTGCTGCGTTCCCAAGGGCAGGGATCGAACCCGGAACCTTTCGGTTAAGCGACGAAGGTATGCGTCACCTATATCAACCCACTGGATTAGAGGAAAATCTAATCTATTCAGTCTGATCTTAAATTAAAGAATTTGACTAAAAGTGACAGAGTTATATTTGAATTTTTTTAAAAAAATATTCAAGCTTTGAAAATCGAAAATTTTATATAAAATATTATTATTTTAATAAAATGATATTGTTTTTAATCTTAAAAATTAAGAAAGCAAATCTTAATCGAGTTAAACTAGATTTAGACTCGAACACAAAATTTTAGATCAAGTTGGAGCATGGACAAGCACGAGCTTAATCCTACTTATTGCCATCTTTAGTCCTACTTGTTGCCATCTTTATTTTTAATTCTTTTCAATTTATTGTTAAAATTTAGGATAATATAAATGGTATTATAGCAAGTCTTTTGCTAATATAATGTTGGACGTAAACAACAAAACAGTTTATGAATCAATTTTCGATTATTTTGATTCTCTTAAATTAAAAGTCCAATGAACTTGTACATTGGTTTGTGAAAAATTGAAAACATTGGAATATAGACATTAAGCATCGTTTAGCTGTCATCATCATTGGAATATAGTTGTGGAAAACACATTTCACAAAATTTCCACCGTCTGTTGCGTGAAACCAGTGAGTCAACCTTCTTGATGGCGAGTGAACATTGTGTTCTACTACAGAAACTGGACTTGTGTGCTAGGACTAAAGTTCACAGGAAAATCTAATCTATTCGGTCTGATGTTAAATCAACGGATTTGATTAAAGGTGATGGAGTTAGAATTTAGATTTTTAAAAATAATATTCAAGCTTTGAAAATCGAAAATTTTATATAAAGTATCATTATTTTATTAAAATAATATTATTTTTAATTTTAAAAATTAAGAAAACAAATCTTGATCGAGTTCAAACTCAAACTTCAGTTCAAAGTAGATTTAGACAACACAGAATTTTAGATCAAGTTGGAGCTTGGACAAGCACGAGCTTAGACCTATTTTTTGCCATCCTTAGTTGAGAATTGATTCCTCTCGTTTTTTATTAATAAAATTATTTTAAAAAATTGTATAGAGCTAATTTATATTATTCTCAATTGAAAAAAAACTTGAATAGGGAAAAATTATAATAATCTTGATCAAGATAAAAGATGTAATTTTTTATGTTGTTACTCATTTTAAAATTTGATATAAGATAAGAAAAAATTAAAATGTTCATCAAATCAAGAACAATTTAGATATACTAGATTAATTTACATATTTTTGCTTAATTAATTTCAGCCAAAAATACAACATATGTTGAACTTATAAACCTACAGGTCCAACCAATTACAAATTAACCATACAATCTAAACACTCGTAAGGAAAGTATGAATACTGAATATAAAAAAAGATGGCAAAACCTTTATATGTTCCTGAATAATGATCCTATTCCTTGCAATGCCTAAGGACTTGCTTGATACAAAGTCGAGGAAGATTCTCAGGGATTGGTCTTGTTGGTCTAGATCGACCAGCCAAAAAAGCTCTAATAATGGGTTTAACCTTCTCTGT
>JANVCQ010000232.1:2632668-2662446 GCA_025531925.1 Erythroxylum plowmanianum
TACAATATCTTAATAAGACAAGATTTTGGACTCTTTTATAATAGCTTTCCAAATGTTTTTGAAGGATTTTCAAATGCTAGTTGGATTACTAGCATTAGTGACCAAAAACTCACAAGTGCTTGGGTTATTCTTGCTTGGCGGTGGAGCTGTTTGTTGGGCTTTGAAGAAACAAACAATGATTACTCACTCTACTATTGAAGTTGAATCTATAGCTTTATGTTCTACTTGTAAGGAGGCTGAGTGGCTAAGGGATTTGTTGTTGGATATAGATCTTTGGTCTCGTCCCATGCCTACGATAACCTTACATTGTGATAGTGAGTCTACTATGTATAGAGCATTGAACAAAGTGTACAAAGGTAAATCTAGATGTATAAGCTTAAGACATGCATTTATTAGAGAAATGCTAAATAGAAATGTCATCTCGATTGTTTATATAAGGACATATAACAATTTAGCAGATCCATTTACTAATCTTTTTGCAAGAGATTTAGTTAGTTCGATGACATCTGAAATAAGATTAAAACCTTTTAGTCAAAAATCACTAGCAATGGTCAACCCAACCTTCTTCTAATAATACTCCTAGATTGTAAGGTTTAAAGGGTAATAACAAGTTGTTTAGTGGTTGTCAGTACTAAGATTGTGTAAACCATTCCAAGAAATTAGTGCTGCAGTTTATTACTCTTAAGTAAGAAGGTTGAGAGAAATCTCTTAATGAAATTATTCTTGAGTGCTTATTTATCGTTATGTAAACATAGCTAGAATACTTTTGAACTATATTATCATTAGAAGTGGTGCCGCTTCTAGCAAGAGTTTAAGGTAATCTCTTGTATTGATCATGAAATATGATGAGCATATGGTCAGTAATAGTGCTAAAATTGTAATGTGAATTAATTGAATGCTAAGAAGGTTCCTGTGTGCAACATGTCTGAACCTTTGTGAATGAAGGTTTAAGCAATGAGCCATTAATCGTTTCCTTTAGATTTTGTGATATGTTTATACTATATGATGGTTTAAGGCAAAAGCTACCTTCCTCTAGGCATGATTTCTTGTTTATGTTTTTTTTCCATGTCACAAACTAAGTAGGGGATTATTGGAAATTATTTTGTGATATAAGTAGTTAAAGTCAAACTTGGAAATGGAAAAGTTACTTTTTTCTCTAAGAGTTGTGACTTGTAGTGAAATGAAGGTTTGCTTCTTTTTCAAGAGTTGTGACTTGTTGTGAACATATGTGACTGTTCTGAAGGGTTACTTCCTTTCCAAGAGTTGTGACTTGTAGTGAACAGACGTGATTATTATGAAGGATTGCTTCCTTTTTTAAAGTTGTAACTTATAACAGACATGACTATTATGAAAACTCTATATATACAGGAGTTTTAGTCAAGATTAAAAATGTTTGAACAATTCTACCAACACAATCTCTACATTCATAATTCTTGAAGAACATTCATACTCTTGTAACTTGAATGTTTTTGTGTTCTTTGTATCCTATAAATAATTTGCCTTTAACCAGGTTTGTAAGTATAATGGGGGCAAATAACACTTTCCAACACGCCTATAACATTTTAAACTTTGTGTTTTGATCTCAAATTCTCTCAATTCTTTGCAACACAGTTTAATTAATTGTTCATCCCTTATTTTGTGGACTTCCAACCCCCATTCTATTACAAGCATTAGTTCCTTCATATGCTAAAAGTGATAAATACAAAAAAAAGAAAATTTGTCCACTTAACTGAATTCTACACACCAAATAAAAAGAAGTATGATAATTGCAAGAAACTAACCTTAGCACATTGCAACTTGAGTAGGGGTGATAAAAAAAGAAAAAAGAAAAAGCTTAGTATGACCTAAGTTAGTCTGGTTTAGTATGAAATCAATGACTCTTATATGAGTTTATCAAGTTTTAAGTCGGCGAATTTAGCCTGTTTTTTCCCAATCTGATTAGCATAACTCAAAGTATGAATATTTCAATCAAATGACATTATTTTAAAATTTTAAAGATTAAAAAATTAAATTTGTTTCAAGCCGATAAAACTTCATGCTAGCCAAGCTCGATAGAGCTTAGACTCGAGTTTGAAACCTTGGGCTTGATTGGACTTTAAGCTGAGTTAAAGACCAAGAATATAATTTTTAGACTGAGTTTAAGTTTGAGTAGACTCAACTCACTCGACTCAATGTTAAAGATGACAATTGGGCCGACTCTGGCCCTAGGTCTGGTCTTAGGTTGCCTAAACCTAACTTGACTCAAAGGCCTAACTTTTGTAAATAAAATAACATCATTTTTACTTTTGTCAATTTAAAAATTTCTGGTTGGGCAGAGTCAAGCTTGGGCTCAGGTGAGTTATCTCAGACCCAAGCCCCAAACTCATTGTTAAGCTTAAATATGAGCAATCAAAACAATTAATATCATCATCATTACATCAAGTTCGAAGTCCCGCAATAAAGCAGGGTCTGGAGAGATCTGATGGTACACAGCTTTGCCCCTACATAGTAGAGAGACTTTTTAGATAGACTCACATGCAGATGTGACAATAAAAGAGTGATGCAGATTAAAGAGTAAATAAGTAAAATTGACACGTTAAATCATTATGTAAATAAAATCACAATAAATACATAACTAAATAACAAATAAAATATAACTCGACTTTCAAAAATATTTTAAAACTAAAATATAATGAAATATATCATCACTTTATCTTCAACAAAGCACCAATACCCAAATGAAAAGAAAGCAATAAAACATCAAAGAACTCGACTTTGAATCATACAAAACATGAAAACTCATAAGAAAAAAAATGAACATGTAGAAATACAAAACTTTTGAAACCATAAGATCATTAAGCATAAAAATTCAATATTGACATAAACTCAATAATAGCATATGCAAAGAGATCAATATAATAAAACCTAGAAAGCATTAAACACTAAATCAAACAAAGAGACGAATATCAATAGCAAAAAAGCCATAAAGAATAGAAATTTCAGAAAACCCAATAAAGCCCAGAAAACATCAAAGTAGAAGAGATTGATTAATTAAGAACTATACTCGAAATGAAGAGGTTGTGGAGAAAGAAGACAGAGTGAGAGCATCAAGAAAGAGGGATAGTAACACAGAGAAACTTACATGTTGAATACTATTATTAATATCAAAACAATAAAAACTACAACCAACTGTCATTTTGTAATCTACCATTTTATAACCAACAACTGCAAAGAAAGTTTCCATTTTTTTCACCAAAAGGGGAAAAGAAACTAACATGTTTGTTGTAGATATTGCAAACTTGTAGTAGATATTGAAAACGTACTAGAGCCAAACAACAATCCAAGCACCGAAATCCTTCCAAAACTCGTTGTGAAAAACTAACATATGTGTGACTCGTATCTATTTTCATTATAAGTAGCAAAACATGAAAAACCAATGCCTTACCCATATCTTTACCTAAAACCTTATAATAATATGTTGTCTATCTGTATTAGTCTACGCATTCATATGCCCACCCATGTTCTTGATCTCTTCCTCTAACTCTCTCGCAGATCTTGTCTTAGTGTTGCTTCGTCATAAGATCTAAAGACCCCAAGAATAAACACTAAATTCCAAAACTCAAAATAAATTATAAATTTTGTATTTATTAATTCACAATGTTTAATTTTTTACTTCGAATTTCTTAAAACTTAAAAAAGTGAGTTATACGAATATTGCTATACTATTAAATATAGAAAATAGTTTATTAAAATCAGAGTATGAGAATAGTGAAATTGCTATTTATGTGTAAATGCATTTCTATAGAAATGAGATAGAGACATGGACGATGAATACTTGGAACATATTTTAGGTCTCTTGTCACCTCTTGACCCACTAAGGCCAATTTGCGGTTTAGAATTATTTAAAGTTGGTTTTGGAGGGCAACTTGCATGTGCCAATTTGGTACTGTCTTGCCGTGTTGTCAAAGCAATTTCCTGGAGTGGAGTTACACTATGTTTTGGTCATAGACTCATGGTACCATGAGTCACTATGCCTGATATATCCACATTATGTGTTGGGTTGCTTTCTAACTGTACAACAAATTGCTTCTGTCCATTTAGTTTTGAATTCTTTTCATCGACCAATATTTTCAAAATAGTATCGAAAAATAAATTATAAAGGAAAAATTTTTAGATTTAAAATATTGAACTGATATCAGACTATCATAAAATCGATTAAAAATATAATAAAATTGAAAAATTTTAATCGAAAATGATTATCTTATTCATTAAAAAATTTAAAGTTTAATTGAAAAAGAAGAATATTAAATAAAAATTTATTTATTTATTTTTATTAATAAGAACAAATTAGTTTAAAAATTAATTAATTAATTAATTAATTAATCAGTTTTAAATAATAAAAATTATTGAACTAAACAAAACAGAGTATTAGAAATTGAACGAAAAAACTTGGTTGGTTCAAAATTTTCATTGTAAACTGGTCGAACCTATTTTTTTTAAGATATTTATAATAACTATTAAAATATAAATGCCATGTTAAGAAAAAAATTTAAATTAAATAAGTGGTTTTAAACACACTTTTTAACTTTTTATAAGAATAATAAATTAACAATAATTAACTTTTCTATTTTATTTTTTAATTAAATGTTAACTATATTAATGTTGTTGAAAGATTGCGTGACATTTGATATTTATATGAATTATATAACTTTTGTTAAATGTAACATTAGGAAAAATATTTTTAAATTTAAATAAATATATATATTTTTTATACACATTTCAACTTATTATAAGAATAATAATTTTTTAAAGTTTTATCTTTAATTTAATCTCTTAAAATTTCTAAGAAAGTGTACGTATTTTTAGAATATTATCTATATTAATATTGTTGAAAGATATGTTACATTTTACATTTAAATTATTATTTTATAAAAGCAAATTATTTGTAAATATACACTAAATAAACTATATTTAAAATAAAATAATAAACACTAATATCAGTAAAAGGCTCCATTCTTGTACTAACCTCCACTGGGCACCAAGCAGACCATTTGATTCAATACTCAGATTCCTAAATACATACATGACAGGCTTACAAATTAATATTCAGTTCTCAATTTCCAGAAATACCTATAGCTCATATCCTGGGAACCTGGAGGTTGCTGGAGAAATAACATCAAACCAAAGACAAGTTGTCCCAGCAAGTCCCTGAAATAGAGAGTAGGCATGTTCAACTCCACTTTCATCCCCAACAGTCAGAAATTGAGTTGCATTGTGGTACAAGAAGCTTGCAAATGCCTTTGCTCTGTCTTCATATATGCACTCTCCTGTCAAGCGATAAAGGGACAGGAAAGAGTAGGCATTTCCTGAAACCCCATCTGCAAGCCCCGCCTTCTTCACTAATCCATTCTTCCAAACAACTTCCCCTGCTTCTATTGCTGCGTTGCGGAACTCCCTGTCGTTGGGAAACACCTGAAAAATGGAAAGAGCTTGCCTTTTTTATGTTGGGATGACAAACATATTAGGATTGACTGTTCACCTGCTTTACTCATATCAAGATCCTGACGTCGATTAGTGAAACAAATATGTAATTCCAGCAATGGAATTCTCCTAAGGTACTACTCTTAACGTAATACCGAAAACTAGTTTTCGTATGATTAAAAGCTTGAATGGAGATCTAAAAGCATTAGTAAATCTATATGACTAAGTTGCAATAAGAAGTTTCCTACACATACCTTTGATGCCATGCACAAGGTGATGGCCATGCCACCTGCCCCATGAGACCATTGAACCAACTTATCCCTTTGATTCCCTTGACTTGAAGGATAGTTTCCACTATGGGGAAATCTGTTACTCATCATGTACCTCAAAGTAGCCTTCACGTCATCAGCATCTTCTTTGGAAAGTGGAAAGTGGAGTAACACATGCAAAATTCCTGCCAGGCCATTGGCTGCACCCCAGTACCTTGTTCCATGCCATCTGAACATCAATGGGGATTCTGTGTTATCAGAAGCCCCTGCTCTTCCTCCAGCTAACACAGCATCAACCACTGGCAGAAGATGATCATCTGGTATTGTACCTTTTCCAAGATATTTGTTTATGAACAAGGCAGCCCATAAAAATCCAGCTCTCCCATACATCAGCTCATAAGACATACCAAAACCACCTTCCTCTGGTCCTACTGGGAGAGCTCTCTCTTGTGCCACCTATAGACAATCAACACAACATTAATGGCTGTTTTCCATAATCACGTATTACATGCAACGAAAAACGTACAACTTGAACAAATTGATCAGTGAAATTGAAAAGCTCTGATGCATTGTTTTCTCAGACTTCCATTGAACTTGGGCAAACGGGCATTCTTCTTTGATGCATATAAGGTCATTTTTTAATGCCTATAAACCGTATTCTGTTTCAATAAATATAATCGATACTTGTAACGATAAAAGCTACAGATGCTTATCAAATGTGTCATAGTTCCCAAGGGAATATCTTAATGGTTAAAAGCTTAGGATCCCAAGTTAGCAACATTGACTTGTAACATAAAAACGGACGAGCTTGTGAAATAAAGAAGAGCAATCCCTTCAGCAGCTACTCCTCGGGGAATTGAAAAGAAGCAAACACCAAATTTGGGTATGAACATTTAAGACATGAATACACTTTTAATTGAAGTCGTAAGTTTGACGAATGCTCTAATATCAGAACAAGTTGCAAGTGCTCATGGCAAATCAACCAAACAATAAGTTCGGGGACAAGATGTGAATGAGCCCAGATTGGAACAGATACGTTTTCCGTTTCCTGGATTCACGAAACATACGCTTCTTGTTGCTGAAAAACAAGTTATGTCCGCATCCAACTTGCTCAGATATTAGCAAGGTTTGGTTTCAAGTAAACCCAAACATGGTTGTCAGGTAGACCCATGAATTATGTAAGAACAAGAGTCAAGCCTTAGACATAAGGCATCAAACCATTCCCATAAAGCAACAAAGAGATTCTTTTCTAAAGTAGTAGTATTATTATGTATTGAAATGAAGAATCAAAGTAATGGTGCAGATGGAAGTTGGCATTAAAGGATCTACCTCAAGGAAGAGGCTCAAAAAGAAGTCACGTCTGCAATGGTCCCCTCTACAATTGGCAGCCACAGCTCCGAGGGCATAAATTCCCCCTCTACCGCATAAAAATGTCACATGTCTGCACATATCACATATATTATGTCCATTACACATGTAATAAATGACACAACAAAGTCATCATCATCGTCATTATCACATCCAATCACATCCAATCTAAAGTCCCACAATGAAGCAGAGTCTTAAGAAATCTGATATTATGCAGTCTTACCTTATATAGTAGATAGGCGAAGTCCAACAATAAACGACACAACAAAGTTAAACATTAAAACAAGAACTTTAAACAACTCCAAAGAAACCCACAATTAAAGAAAAAATATACTTTTAACAAAGATTGGAACAGTTCAACGTGGAAAAGATCTAAGGGGTCCACACCAATCTTAATTGATATCCTAAGATAGTGAATTAGTGATAGTCACCAAATGGTTCAAACCATCTACTTAAAATCAAATCTAAAATTTTGGAGCAACGAGGACAAGAACCAAAATCGTAACTTCTCCATCTGTTGGAACTTAGAAATTGGCTACTCAAAAACTGACAAATACCAAAAAATTGGTAGATATTTCACTCAAAAAGTGTGAAGAAGGACACAAAGCCACATCTGTTATCAATCACAAGGAGAGGGACCAAACACCAAAGTTAATAAAAGATCCAAACTTTCACACCCCATTCGCATCCATTCACCGGAATGAGGTAAGCCCAGTTCAGTAAACCAAATAGTCACTAAGCAAGTGAAAAACACAGAGAAAAAAGAGAGATAGTTACCTAGAGGAGGCACGAGCAGCGGTGGCACACGTTTCAACGATTTCAGAACAGAGTACCAGGTCCTGGTGGTTGCCGGTGACCTCGTACGATCTCAGGCACGTGAAAGCCGTGCCCAACAGACCCGTGTACGCTGTCAGGTCAATAACCGAATCTGCACTACCCCTAACTTTCCAAGTCCTCTCAACCACCAGGTTCTTAAGGGAAATGGCCGCTTCAAGAAAAGTGTCGTCAGAGAGTGAAAAGTTGGTAAGCGTCGGATCCATTCCACGAACCAAATCAAACCGTTCGTTGTTGCTCTCCTCTTGGTTCGACTCCTGAGAAGCTAACTTCACCACAGACGACATGGGTTTGGTCTCTAAAAAAAGCTCTTTGGCTTCCCTCTTTATAGTTTCTTTACAAGCAAAGGTAAGAAACAGGTAGTAGTAATACTAGTAGAAGAAGAAGTACGCTTGCGCGGAGGACTATTAACGTGTGAAATTGAGAGAAAGACACGCTGTGCAGGTGAGTTGTCTCCACGTGTCTATCTCAGACATTGAAACATGAAACGTTGGATGAGCACGAGGAAAACACCGTCCTTTGTTTAGGTATAACTAATTGCTGATAATGAGTTTTTGAAATCTGTCTGACACCGCCTGATGTTCTCCAGAAACGTGGGGTTGCAGTTGTTTTAGATCGTAGTTAGATTTGGAATACGAGCTTAGATGTGACTGTTTAAAAGTATATATAAATATATGTGTCGATTTCATGTACAGCAATAGAATCAGAAGTGGAAAAATAACAAATATCAAATGATCTACTTGTAAGAAAGGATGAAGTTGGTGTGAATTTTATTCTACTAGTGGTTCTTTCTTGTTAAGCTCTCCACTGTATGATGAATCCTTCCTCTGCCCGTCACTACCACTTGATGATGGCTCTTTTATTACGTCCTTTTTATGCCCTTCACCGCCAACTGATGGTTCCTTCTTGTGGGTATGGTGGTGAATGTGAATGCTTCGTCTTCTTGTGATAATGTCCCCAAATCTTCGCAGCAATGCTTTCTTCTTCCTGGGGTTCTTCTCGTTCTCCAAATCGTCTATATGAATATGATCATCATCGTCTGGATTCAGTACCAATACTTCATCTATGAATGTAGACGATGACCTTCTCCTATGGTGAGTTGGCGGAACCGGTGAGTCTACTTGATAAAGTATCGATCCTCTTAATAGTTCAGAACTGTCAGAATCATCATCTTCGTCGCTGTCGATGTGTTTATCAGATAGTTTGTGATCGTCGTGCTTGGGAATTATTAGCTCCTTGAGATTGAGAGTGAAAGTACTGCTCAGTTTCTTACCTTCCCTGTGATCCTTTTCCTTTTCTGCTTTAAACTCCTTTCCTGTTACTTCAGCGAATATACGCTTCAACTCTTTGATGTTCTCAACTGTATTTGCCTCGTTGATCCTCAAGTTTTCGTTCTCTCGAGTGATGAAAACTAAAGCATCATCCTTTTCTGCTAGCTCATCCTTGAGTTGGGAGTTTTCGGCCAAGGCAATTCCTGCAGCTTCTTTTGCAGCACTAGCTTCGTTCAGGGCCTGTTTCAGGGTCTCTCGCAAGTTGTGGTTCTCTTGCTCTGCAGTCTTTCTCAGGTTCTCAGCTTCCGTTAGTGACTCAAGGAGTTTCTTGTTCTCTTCCAATGCTCTGCTCTTTTCATCTTCAGCTCTTTTGATACAATCAACGAAGCCAGTTTCTTTAGCATTCCAGGCCAGAAGTGACTCGTCAGCCTCTATTCTCAATCTCTCTGCGGTGTTTCTGTATATATCAGTATCTTTTTTGGCTTGACACAAGAGGGTCTTGGTCTTGTCTTCCATATCCTTCAGCTTCTCCTTCAACTCTTCTGTCTCCTTTTCTGTCGCAATAAGCTTCTCTTTTGTTTGTTTAGCTTCTGTTGCAACTTCCTTGAGAGCTAATGCCAAATCATCCATTGCCTTCTTGCTATTCTCTTCTGCTTTCATCGCCTGTTTCATTTCAGTTCTAAGCGAGTTCATCTCCTCAAGTAAGCTCTTGAACTTCAACTGAGATTGCTTCTCAGCCTCTTCTAGGCCTACCATGTTGGCTCTTGTCAATTCAAGTTCAGACTTGACCATGTGCAATTCTTCTTCCACTGAAACCTGTTCTTCATCACCTGATCGCGGAGACGAACCCTCCAATTTCTTGACTTTCTCATGCAAAAATGAGACTTGCATCTTTGAATCTTCAAGGGATATAATAGTTTCCTCCAGCTGCCGTGTTTGAGAGGCAAATGAAAGAGACATTTTTGTTTCGATCTCCCTCTTTCTTTCTAGTTCTATCTCCAGTTCCTGAATTCTTCTCTGGCTTCCTGTCACCCTCGCGTTGGCCTCATTAACTATTTGTTTCATCCCCTTCAACTCATCACGAGCTTTGTCTCTCTCTTTTTCTGCACACCTCAATCTATCCATTGGGTCCATCAATTCTTCTTCTAGTTCCCCTGCTTTTTGTTGCATCTCTGGAAGTTTATTCATGTAATAAAGTCCAAGAACATAATGTTAATTCTCCAAACCAGACCTCAAATTTGGTCTACACAAAAACCTGCCACACATGGAAACATTAAATGGAAAACAGCAAAAGCCCCAACAGAGATGAGGATCATTACCCATGATTGGTTAAATCTTCAAAAGTCTACGCCGACATGGACACAAAACTGTGAATTGATTTTTGTTGTTGGATCTCCTCCTCTGTTATTTTGATACAGAACTCAAGGATATTTCCGACGATTCGTCAAGAACCCAGATCAGATATTGCACATGTAATATCACCAATCAATGCTGAATTTGTGAAGAACAGATAGAACAAGAAATTGCCATAAAAGAAGTATCTTAGGCAGGCACGACAGGAACGTGCATGAACAGAACACAAAGAAAGAAAAAGAGGAAGACGTAGATTTGTGTTATTCCTCAATGTATTCTTTAAGGAGATGAGTTTTCAAAATAAGGAACATTTCATTGTGCATTTCCAGAGACAGAGGAACAGAAGTTTTGAGCTCCAAAGATAGAGATTAGAATGTCCGAAGTTGGCGGACAAAAGCCAACAGCTTCAGAGGTTCAGATAGATTTTCAAAGACGGCATTTAGACATGAAATAATTTTAGTTTTGCTTTCCTGAATCCTGACACGGCGTTACGTGATTTAATTCACTAATTTTTAATTTTTAAAATTATTAAAATTAACAACAAAAGATACATAATATATACAATAAGAAGTAAGTAATATATAATTATATATATGTAAGTCAATTCAATATTATCATTGGTTCGCTTGTTCTGTCATTTACCGATTGCGGATTAAGCATTGATCAAGCTATGTGCTCTACGTTTCTTGTTTTGTCTCATAGTAAGGATTTAGCTTTAGCTTTGGTTCGGTTGATCGTGTGAATATGCTTTCTGTGGACTGTGGTCTTGTTCAAATAGAATAGGCCTTTAGGTGCTATGCGCTGTCCCTGCAAAGGAATTACGAATCGCTCTAGGTGGTTATCCGGACCATATCCAACAGCTGATCGTGCGGATATCGAGTGACCGGAAAGGACGATAGGAACCGGAAGGAAATCATCTGTGACTTGAATCTAAATCTTCTGTCTAATTTTACGGTGTTTTATTCTATTTCATAAATTTCAGTCATTTATTTGTGTAGGTCCTATATAGATTCTGCATAAATGAACGCAGGACTTGTATAAATAAATAACTGAAATTTATGGAACAGAATAAGACATCATAAAATTAGATAAAAAATTCTGTCTATTAAGCATAGGATTAGAACCGGAGAAATAGTACAGACGATTCAGTCCCATAAGAGCTGGCGTTGAAGATTTCATTTGTTCAGTTTGGTGATAGGAAACAAATGGCACAAAAAGGGTTGGAGCACTCTATTCTCATTAAGCGGTTTTAATTTTGTGTAATTTAATCTAGTCCACATATATATTTATGTAAACTTCACATAAGTATGTAAATAAAATTTAATAGGAATTGATTAATTAAAATAGAGAATTTGATCTCGCATAAAAAATATCAAAAGAACCTATTATAATTGGTACATCAAAAGTAATATTAGATCATCATTTTTAATTAATCAATTCCTATTATATTGTATTAAATTTCATTAGTACGTTTATCTAAGATTCACATAAATATACCCAGATTAAGTAATACAAGATTGAACCAACCTACATCAACCCATCATCAGTACTCGAATTTTTCAGAGACGGTAGGTGAATCGTCATGGTCTCTACAATATGACGTTCCCGTGAAAAAGATAGCAAGCTTTACCGCAGAAGAGGAAGTAACAGGTACAACAGAAAAATCACCAGGTAACTTGTACCGCAGAAGAGGAAGTCATAACAGCAAGAGGTACAACAGAAAAATCACAACCAGGTACTTGTGATACGATGTCCGGCGGGTCATGGATACACTTGGAGAGATTGGTTGGAAAGAAAATTTATAATATAATAGAATATAATAAAATTATTTAAAATATAATATAATGTAAATAGTTATTATTAAAAATAGATTTTATAACATAACATTATATTATATTATATTATTTAAACAAAAAATTTATAATATAATATAAAATTATTTACCATTTTATATTTTATTCTAAACTTTTTTTAAACTTAATTAATTTTTTATTTTTACTAATTAAAATATAATATAATATAATATGAAACTCTCCTATAACTAGAATACCACCGTCATGTTTCGTTCTTGTGAATCTGTTGATCAAGTTATGTGTTCTGTGTACCGCACACGGTTTACGTTTCTTGTTTTGTCCATCTCCCCCTCGTCAAGTTTTCACGTTCTAATAATCCTCACCAATCAAAGGATGATTATCTAATTTCAAAAATCGTAGGCTCTTACGTCAAATATAAAAACCAATAACATTCATCCCCTGTACCTACAAAAGTCAAACAGTGCTCATGGGAGGGTGCATCTACTTGAGCATTGGTGATTCATTTAAGCTAATCATTGTCGCAACTCAAGCAGATAAGCGCCCTGTACCAGGGAGGAGAGAGAAAGAAGATCAGAGACCTGGAAGATGCAAACATGAAGTTCCAACATACGCTAAACTAGATTAGATCAAATAATAACTGTGTTCAGCAGACACCACCACTTGAGGGTGGTAGCAGATGTCACGAAAACATTTTGAAACAAATATGTTCAATCAGTTTAGACCCATTGAGAGAAATGGAACAATCCACACATCCTAACTACCTTCTCAGAACCATCCTATTTATCTATCTAGACAACTTCACTGGACAAAATAACAGAATATGCCCCAAAAAAAAACATATAACACATCAAACAAGCTTAAGCGCGCTCGCCCCTGATACGCCTAGCCAACTGGATATCCTTTGGCATGATTGTGACACGCTTGGCATGAATGGCGCACAGATTGGTGTCCTCAAAGAGACCCACCAGATATGCCTCTGCAGCCTCCTGGAGTGCAAGCACTGCGTGACTTTGGAAACGCAGATCGGTCTGCACAAAAAAAACCGCATGCAAGTCTGTAATTAACGTCCTTGAAAACACAAATCATGATCAACAATGCATAAAAATCTTTTAACGGGCACGTGAAAAAGCGGTTATTACCTTGAAATCCTGCGCAATTTCACGGACAAGCCTCTGGAAAGGAAGCTTCCGGATCAAAAGTTCAGTACTTTTCTGATACTTACGAATTTCACTGCACAACATCAGAACACAAGGGAAACAATTAAGCAACTGTTTTATCACAGAAACAAAGGGCTTGGCATAAAAGAAGTCCACGAAGCTTTAGCTCACCGAAGGGCAACAGTTCCAGGGCGGTAACGGTGAGGCTTCTTAACTCCACCAGTGGTCGGAGCAGACTTACGGGCAGCCTGGAAATAATATAACCACTTGGTCAGCAACTAACAGTCAAGCCAAACAACATAACTCAATACAGAGAAGAATTTAACATGTAAATTTCACTTAACCTTGGTAGCGAGCTGCTTCCTTGGAGCCTTTCCTCCAGTGGACTTACGAGCAGTTTGCTTGGTACGGGCCATCTGCACACAAAAGAAAACATAAACAAAAAGGTTCATCCTTTTAAACTATAACAAGAACAATTTTTCAACAGTCAAGTAAGAATCGGACACAAATTAAACAGTGAAAATTCATCTATAACGTCATGTTTCGCATCGACCGTCCATGTCTGAACTTTAACGGACAACGACAGAGAACCCACCACCAAATGTACTAAATCATAACAAAATCGACCTCGCAGACCACTAATTAGGACCATCATCACTAGTACCAAACTAAACCTATCAATCATTTCAAAATTACAAACCCTAGAATTTCACAGCGATCCGACAATTTATAAACCCCCAGGCGCCCAAATTCAAAAAAGGATTCATAAACTCAGAACCCAGAACGCCAAGTTTAAGTTGTTAACATTCAGAGAAGAGACCAAATCCTATAGTATATCACAAGAACAACTCTAATCAACCAAATCCAACATCCACAAACCACCCAAAATCTCATCAACTTCGAAAAATATCAAATCAAACAGAAAAAAAGCCCTAGTCATACTCATATTTTAGCTAATTAAACAACTACATGAAATCCAAACAGATAAACGTAAAACATACCTCTAAATACCTTCAGAAATCAATCTCCCTCGCTCGAGCTTGCTCTCTTCACAAAACTTTGAAACAGGAAGGTGTCACGCGGTATTTAAAGAAACTGATTTCGCAATCCAACGGATAGGATTTACTATCCGTGTGCTTTTACGGTTGATGATCGGACGGTAACGGCAATGTGAAGTTGTGTTTTCTCAGACTGAATGAATGGTTGAGATCATATGTTTTAGGGCAGTTGCGGATCGTGAAGGATTAATCCTGGAATCTGATTGGTCGATTCATTATAAGAATACTCTTTAGTTTTAAGTGATTGTTGTTAAGCTAATGTCGTTTGAGAAGGTCCATACAGATTTGGTAAGAGTTGCGGCTTTATTAGTTTGAAATAATACGGATGGTCTTCGGATTTCGGAATCTTATTATTTAAAAAACTCAACCGTTTGATATTATTATAAAAAATTTACATTAGTTAATTTTTAATTTTTCAGTTAAATCTATTTTAATAATTTTTTATTAAAATCAATCAAATTATTAATTAATTTGTAATTTTATAAATTAATAATGTTTATAAACTAAAATAAATCTATTAATTTTTATTTAACAATTATTTTTAATTAAACTTTAAATTACTCAGTAAATAAGCATAATCTATTTCAATTAAATTTTAAATTTTTTAATTTTATTTAATCATAATAAATTTTATGACAATCTAAAATCTTTTAACTTTAAACTTTTTGTCTTACCGGTTTAACTTTCGGTATATTTTTAAGACATAGAATGAAACCACCAATTAGTATTATTTGTTATTTAAATTCTTCAACTTTTAACTAAATTATAAAATTTTATATTTTGTTAATATTCTTAAAAGCTACCTCACCTTAATGAAGTAAAATTTTTATTAAATGCATTAATAAGAATTTTAAATAGTTAACTAACTTGTAATAATTAAAAGTTAAAATTTAAAATATATTTATCCTTAATATTTAAAATGATTTTTAAAAATTAATTAAAAATTATGATTTTTTTAATTAACACAGAACTTTTCAAGTTTTTGAAAACTTCCAAAATCTAATTCAAGTCGGTTCAATTAATTTAAGCCGAATTTAGTTGAATTTCTCAAATTCAGAATCCTAATTTATACTTTATTAATTAATTTTGAGGAGCCAAACTGAAAAAACTTTAGAATTCTCTTCGTCAAGCCAAGTTTAATAAAATTTCTACACTCCACAATCACTATGCATGAAAGATGAATTACATGCAAATGAAGAATAGGGGTAAAAGGTATTCAAGAGGACTCAAATTGTAGCAAAATGAACGCAAGCCAGAACATAGTACCTTAGTTACATTCTTTTTCGGCTACCTCTCCATCACAACATGTAACAATTGCTACTATAAGACGCAGAAGGAAAGAAAAAAAATCCCATTCGACTACCTATTTCTGTAACTAAATTATGAAAAAGAAAAAATCAACACCAATAATATTATACACCAATAAACACCCGACAACTAAGCAGCTAATATGCAAGTCATTATCCACCAAACCAGACTAGGAAGCCACCGTATGACTCCAATGGTCACGATTAGAGTTGTTGAGGATGCGTGTGTGTTTAGCAGGTCGAACCCCATCTAAAACTACAGTTCTATGAATACTGCTATTGTCAACTCTTTTGGTTTCAAAGGCTAGTTACTCTGTTGAATCGAACACGGAAACCAGCAATTTTATCTAAAGAGACTTGTGGTACGAATTACTTGACATCAAAGTGAAAAATGTGTTGCAACTTTCAGGAGATTTGCAAGCCCGAGGACAGCAGATTGCACCACCTCAGACCTTGGAGAGACGGAACTTGGAAGATGGGGTAGGCAAACAGGTAGACACCGCTCGTCGTCCTTTGAAAGGTTGAACATGGATAGCGCACATCGGCAGAATATGAATCTGGATAAAAGATCACGTGAAACATAAGATGACAGATGGAAAAATCCTAACGTGATTCAAATGTACAAAAATGATTTTCGTCATGCCCAAATTAAAGATGACAATAGGCTGACTCATGGCCTAAATTTAGGTGTTTATAAAAAATTAGCTTATGAGTCAAATCAGGTCTAGACCAGTCTGAAACTTAATTTTTTTAGACAAAACGAAATTATTTTGTTTAGAAGAAATAAGTCTCGGGTAGGTCTAGACTAGGACAATTCAGACCCAGATTTAATTTTAAAAAAATTTACACTTTTAATTTTAAAAAATTAACGAGACCAGCTCATGTGCCAGCCCATTGCTATCCTAGCCCAAAGGAGCTAGAAAATGAAGAAGAAAGATAAAATTTAGAAGTTAGCGCTTTCATCATCATAATCCTGTCTGTTAAGCATTGTAAGAATGAGATCGATGGATCTACATCTGATGCTAGACATAGTTAAATGAGAAACTGCATCAATTAGTTAGAAAGAGTTGTACCTTAAAATAAGCCGTCTAAGAAATGGATCAGATAGAACTTGCCCCCAAACCAGGTCCAGGTTTTTGGATGTGGAAAGTATCACCTCCCATTCAGAAAAGGCAGTGGATAGAATATCTTCGGCATTTTTATACAGATCCTAAAACCAGGATTCTTCAGTAATTAGAAAGGCAAACAGATGCGGACACATGTAAAACCCAAAATGCCATGTAATCAACTCACTGTTTCATCATCAGGAAATGTGAGGCCAACCATTTGACAGAATGCTTGTAGAGGAGCAGTCAAGAAAAAGGTAAACTGACTTCCATAATGCGTTGTACCAATGTTAGGTAGAGCTTTGAACACTGGTCTAACCGGTGAGAGTAGTAAGGCAGCTGTCTCTCCTCTTTCTGCACCATGTAAAACCTGAAATCACCCAGAATTTACTTATGAGTAACTTACTGTTTCATCATATTGAAGAACCATGCTGATGAAGAATCCACGACCACAAGGATAATCAACTTTATTAGAACTGATAATAAAATGTTTGGAAATTTCACGAAAGAAAACCTTATGCGAAAAGCACTAGCCTAGAACTATAATACGTAATATGATGCACGACTATGAATTGAGTTATGCATAAGTTATGACAAACCTGCCTTGAATGCATCGCTGCTGTCACTATCAATAATCAAGAAAAGTGGTCTTCGAGTAAATGGAATTATATCCCCCGGGTAGAGTGCGTTTGGACCTGAAAATTGGAAAGGAGACCATTCAATTAATAGCAATAATATGGAAAGGGAGCAACAAAAGATGATCTACAAACTCTCCTAAGCTTTTAATCACCCATAAAAGTTTGGAGTGAGTAATAGTAAAGCATAAAAAAGGCATAGCCACCTACCATCATTTCCCTTAGGACCTAACCACAAATAGTTGTCATAATATTCACTTGATTCTCTCCTGCCATTCATATGGGTTTCAGGAACAAAGCCATTCTTTTCACTCAATGTACCAGACATAGCATTGTTTCTTGAAGACTTCTTTGATCCTCCAGAGCTTTCCAATTTAGAAACATGACTTAATCCACCCTTCCCTGAATTGAATAGAACACTGATATTAGACCCAAAAAAAACTAATTGGTTTAAGACATCAGCCAAAGGGGAGGCTAAAACAACCTGGAGCTGATATATAAATTAACATGACGCTCTCTGGAGGAAGCTCATCTGAAATTGTTGCCAGAACCTGCCGACATTTAATCAAAATTCAGCCTATTGTATTGCATCATCTAATCAGGAACAGGACACCAAAAGTTCATAACAAGGGCTTCAATGTTCAAGAGTTAGGTCAACAGATGCTATATTATCAGGAAGCTTTATATAACCAGTACTTATTCAAAGGTTTAGTGCAACATCACTAACAAGGTCGTGGGATACCTTTAGGTGTGGGTAGTACCACCCACTTTAAAAGAGAAGAACGTAACTCTATCATGTATATGAACAAATTGTATTAACTTGTCCTGAGGATTTGCTAAATTAGATGACGGTAGTACTTGTATGTGAAAATGACTTTACAGAATGACATATTATATATGTGGCTTATTTATCAAGCATTCCCATCATTCAAACAGAAAATTCACCATAGAAACCAACCCCCCTCTTCAGAAACCAAGCTATAAACAAAAATCAACCTCATAAAATATTAAAACTAACCGCTAGCAAGTGCGAAACAGAAGGCCGATAAAGAATGGCTTTCCTAGGATTTGGAGGTAAACTCGGATCGGTCAAAGCTGCAGCCAGATTTATATCTATTAATCCAGAAGCTCCAGAATGATCTACTATGATGCCATTCTGTTTTGGATCAACCAGATTACTTGAGAAGCTTGACTCTACTGTAGGCTTCTGATAAAAGGATCCACTTGGCTCCCATTCCAGACACTGCAGCATTCTATGACTGTCCAACGTAAGTTCTGCAAATTTCACCTATAAAGAAAAATGGGTGAAAATTCATATTTCTATAAGCATGATAATTTCAAGAGATTATAAGTGAATCAATCAATCAAACAAAAGTAAGCCATTAACTACTTACTTCATTTCTGTGATAGCTTGTCAACACAGCATCTTGAAATTTTAGAACTTTCTTTGCATGGAAGCGAGCCACATAAGGACGAGAAGCTGGATGAGAATCATACAAGGCACAATAACGAAATGGCCTGGCATATTTAAAAGCAGAATCAACTTCCATAAAACGGACTATTTCTTGCACCACCAGCTTCCATTCTTTAAAGTTCATCTCCTGACACGAAATAACATGAAGACCCTGGTCATGCAAGTAACACCAGAAGTTCTATACCACACTAAACTCGTAACAGAATTGACATTTTCTTAACTTACTTACTAGACAAACATCTAATCCAGCATGCAGCAGAAGGAAAACCCATGGTCATTTTCATGTGAGAAATGTAAATTTAAGAGTTATTATGAGAGAATAAGGTTAGGAAAGCCTTTTAACTAATAAGTTCTCAAGAGTCTCCAACAAATTGGACCTTCTACCATCCACAGACATTCTCAAAAGAAGCATGATTCCACGCCCATGGTTTTAAGATGAAAAAGTGTAAATCTCTACAACTTTACCTAAAAAGGACCTTTTAATACCTATTTAATGGCTCTAAACAGTGGACGCACAAACAGTGATATCTTCTTTATCAGAGAACCAAAAACAGCTGAGCCAGTAAAAGTTCGCAAAAGATTAGATACAGAAGAATTCTATAGCTAACCAACGCAAGTCTTGGAAACAAAGAGTAATAAACGTTCTCTTCAGACTAAAATGACCAAAAGGAGAAAATCTGTTCACTATACATGTATTCCAAACAACGAGCCTAAAGACACGGTCTCAAAAGGAAAAACCAGTTAGAAAACTCACAAATTTCATAAATTATTCACTCAGTTCTAAGAAGTTCAGCTCCGAAGCTACTTTTAGCTCCAATCACAAGCAAACGACAAACTGACTTCTAATTAAGCGAAACACGAAAAGAAAAAAACAAAAACAAATTTCAAAAGTTCATCAACGATTACCAATTCCATAAACTCTCCCATTTCAATTTGCGAGAGATCACAAAAGAATTCGAGCTCCAAAAAGATTAACAGAGTTCTCAACTCAATGACCATGCTGGCTTTACTCTCTCAGTTAATATTTCAACGCTAAATTAATTAGAACAGCAACAGAAAAAGAGAAAGAAGACTGAAACACGAACTCTAAATACCAACAAAACAAGAAGAAAGATACAAACAAATTGCAGCCTGAACCACAAAAGATAGAACACACATTCTCCGAAATATAAATGAATAAACAATTAAACCAAAGAAAGAACAACTCACTCGGAAATTTGCCTTGCTATCATCAACGAGAGCTCCAAACCTCTCAGCAAGCGCTCGAACCATGCCGGTCCGGTTCAAAATCAGCGAAACCAGCAAAAAGCGCGCGTAAAACCTCAACTCCTTAAATCTCACACCTAGATCCTTGGCTTTGGCTCCTTCAAAGTACTTCCTGTGCAAAATCGCCTCGTAGAACACGTACGCCTCCACCAGGAACCTGGCCTCGCTCGTCCTCATGTACTGATTAAAGTAGAGCTGCCCGATCCGGCTCGCGATCTCCCCTATCTCCCACCGGTTCAGACCGGAAGCAACCAGCCTCGACCGGTTCTCTTGCTGGTACTTCCACAGCCTCATGTACGCCTTGAACACCTTCAGCAGGTAGTGGTTTTGCGAGCGTCCGTATTGCGGAAGGTCTCGCACTCGAGTGAACTTACGGTCCGCGCTCTCCACCAGAGCACGGAAAGTCTGCGATACGACGTCGATATCAGCTGCCATCACTCGACTAGTTAGCGAGGAAAGCAGTGGTCTCGTCGGGGGTTGTCATCGGAGAAATAGAGGAAGCAAATGGTAGCTAACAGAAGAGTAAACGGAATCAACTTGGTGTTTATATATACCCTGTGCTTTTTTAATCTCTAAAAGTTAATGATAATTGTAGGAATTTCGAGAACAGTAACACAATTATTAATTTCAGTGAGTTCACGGAATTACAGTGGCGGCGTTACGGGGGGGCCAGAGACGTGGAGTTCCAGTATTAGGAGGGTTGATGACACGCGTCGTGACTGAGTGTGGGCGTGCAGTGCGAGTGCCAATGCGAGTGCCTGCGAACGACATGTTAAGTGATTCCGGTATTGTAAAGTGGGTGAGGTGACCGACTTCGATTCCTTTTTTTTTTTTTTCTGCGGGAGGGGGTAAGCTTGTGTCTTTTTAAGATGCGGGTGGTTGGCTCTGGACCGTTGGATGGGGACAGATTTGATCCGATGCGGGGCACTGATGGTTGGTCTGGTCCCACTTATCTCCACACGATTTAACGGGACCATTGACTTCCTTTTGGTAGGTTAAGTATGATATATAATATATTGAATAAAGTAATTATGATTGAAAGAGGAGCTCTTCCACATTTAATTACATTTTTAAAAGTCAAAATTATAAATCTTGGTTTTATTAATTTTGATAAATATTTTTATTAGTATGCGTCATCTAATATCTTGTGAAATTAATAAATAAAATAAAAACAGTTTTTTGAAAGTAAAATAATACAAAAGTTAACTTACAAACACAATATTTAGTTATATTATAATTTTTTAAAACATAACTCAATTAATAGTTAATATAATATTTAATTTAGTTAAAAATAATTTTTTAAAAATTTTAAAAACTATTTGTAAGAATCTATTTTTATAATTATTTTTAATTGAGTGATATTATATGCTCTTAGTTAAATTTTGTTATTATTTATTTAAATCAAATTCATCATTTATTATACAAAATAATTTACTTACATATACTTAATTAATTATATATATATTCTTAAAAAATCAGAACATATCTCAAAAAAATGAATATAGTTTTCCTATTATAATAAATAAAATCCTTTTAAAAAGAGGTTATCAAAGAATATAAAAATAATATATTTCAAATATTTTTATCACATAAACTTGTTTATTTATTTCTCACTTTCTACTAATTTACACATTATTTATGTATAATTAAAGAATTTAATAATATTTTCTTTGTAATTACACAAAATTTACTATAAATGGAATTGAATAAAAGATTAAGGGTTTTTATGCATAATTCTTTTACTGTCACGTCTATATGTGGATCTACCGGAAACAATCTCTTTATTATATAGAGATAAGGCTGTGTACTATCAGATCTCTCCAAACTTCGCTTTGTTGCGGGACTCCAAACTGAATGTGATGATGATGATTAAAGGTTTTGAACTATATTTTTAAGGATCACTTAAAACTCGATTGGGTCTAAGGTTACGAGCTTGAGCCTAATCAAACTTGGTTAATATAAAGTTCGGTCGAGTTTCATTAAATTATTTTCAAAATTTGAAAAATAATATAATTTTATTCAAAAGATCATTTTATGTAAAATTTTGAATTTATACTCTAATTGAGCCAAATAGCTTCAACTTAAAATTTGAAACTTTTTGAAAAATTCGAGTTTGATCCGAAATTCTATCAACTCTAATTACACGAGTGAGACAGACAAAATGACCTTTATCTAATTTCTAATTAACAAAATAGCTTAAACGATGGATCACAAATATTATTTATTGCTGGCATCAGAAAACATTCCAACTATTGTTGGATGAAACACAGACTGTCACGACAGAGAGACGGAGAGGAGGACGAAGGTGTGGCTGACAGTTGGAGAGCAGTTAACGTCGACTGAGGAAAACAAAAATCCCCTTGTGGGGGTGGGAGTGGGACGGTTATGGTTTGTAACTGCTGCTAAGACCTCAGGGGAATGTCTTTTCTTACATTTGCTTTCTCGGCCATACCTGTGGCAAAAGCAGAACAATTTGCAGTCACATTCACGTTATCCGCTACTTGCACGAAACCTCCATTACACGTCCTATCACGAGCTGGCCACGTACTTGGAGAGTTGCTTGCTTCTTGGACCAATCAATAAAGTCTTCACCTAAAAATCTGTTTTGCATTTATTTATTGAAGTGTTTGTGTAATGATCGCCATTTAATTAGCTCAATTATTAGATTTGATGCTCGTTAAGATTCTCGTGCGACAAGTTCTTAACCATAATTATATATTTTGAGTAAATTTTATGACTTTCTTTAATTAAAAAATCATTAAATTTTATCTCTTTGTGAAAAAAACCAGCGAAACTTCTTTAAGAAGCACGACCATCAACAATGGCTGAAAAAATACCAGCAGGGAAAGATAAATCCAGAACTAGTATTTCTTACAAGAGACTGAGCTGCACAATTTGTAGATCTTTTAAAAAAATCAAAAAGAATATTATTTATAAAATTACAAAAAAATAAGCAATCACTAATAATCAAATCAACTTGGACGGATTGCGAATGGTTGAAAGAATACTCTGAGTAATTAATTACGAATCCGATTCAATAATAACAGAGTGTAAGTTTTGCTTTTTAACCCAACTCAGACTAATTCCCATAACTTTCTGCACTAACAAAATCAAAAACCCTATGATAAATGAGCAACTGTACAATCTCCATTACTATTTTGAATAACAAAATCAGTACCAATATTCCTTAAATCTTTAAAGATAGCAGTATCGGTGTTGAATTTAAGGAAACCAACTGGTGGTTTTGCCAAGTAATATAAGCAGTATGGTCTTGGTTAAAAGTTGCATTTTTTCGTTTGTTATCTTTAATTGATAACAAATTATATAGTTTTTATTTTATAAATCATTAAAATTTATCTTTTTTTGTGAAAAAACAAAGGCATTTCATTAAGAAGCACGATCATCGGCCAAGAATAAATACAAGCAGGGAAAGATAAATCTCAATGCATTTCTCGCAAGAGAATGAGCTGCACAGTTTGCAGATCTTTTAAAAAACCAAAATGAATATCATATATGAAATTACAAAAAAAAAGTAATCACTAATAATCAAATCAATTTCAAACTGATTGCGAATGGTTGAAAGAATACCCTGAATAACCAGTTGCGAATCTGATTTAACAATAACATAGTGTAATTTATGTTTTTTAACCTAACTTAACACTTCACAAATTCCCATAGCTTCTGCACTAGAAGGATCCAAAACCCTATGATAAATGTTACTACCACTAGCTATACAATCTCCATTGCTATTTCGAACAACAAAACTAGTATCAGTATTCTTTAAATCTTTGAAGATAGCAGCATTAGTGTTGATTTTAAGGAAACAAATTGGTAGTTTTTGCCAAATAATATGAGCAGTATGATCTTGGTTAAAAGTTGCATTTTTTCTTTTGTTATCTTTAATTGATAACAAATTATATAGTTTTTAATTTATTTTTTATTTTCTCTATAAAAATAGCCAAAATATGTACCAATTATAAGGTAGTGGCTTTTTACGATATTATTTAGTCTAAATCAGGACCGTGCTGGGCAAAGGTAAGGAAAGACACTAGCCTAGGGTCTACTCTTGACCTGTTCCTATTTCGCCTCATTTTTTTTATAAAAATCCACTCTTTGATATTTATAAAAATAAAATAAGACAAAATAAGGTTTTTTTTTCACTTTATCCAAGCCTATACAAAATTAGGAACGAACTCATCTAAATGTTAATACAATCAAAGTGATACATTCATGCTTGATATTAAAAATAGGTGAAAAGGGTTTTTTCTAATTAAATTAAAAAAATTATATAATACTCTCTTAAGAGAGTTTTTTTCACTTTTTAATCACCAAAACCAACAAAGAATGAGTTCTATACCATTTCTTATCCATTAATATTCTCAACTCGTGTCTCGGCTCTAAAGTTTCTTCTTTACATATATTAAAAAAAAATTAGAGGGGAATTATTAGCAATATTTTTAAAACCGAACAAAAAAATATCGATAATATAAGAAGTTTAAGATTTAAAAGACCATCATATAGCGATGGTAAATGAGTCCAGTCCCTGCCAACTTGACCTGACCGAGTCAACCCTTATTTGACCAGAAAACTTAAAAAAATTGGACCTTGAGTTGAGTTCGGACTCAAGCTATTCATGCCCGATCCTTAGGAGAAAAAGCAACGTCGTTTTGTATTTTAATTTTTTAAAAAAATTTGGGTTAGTCAGGCTTAGGTTTGGGCTGCCTAAGCCTCTATAAGGATTGAGCTCGAATTCACTATCTCATGCACAATCAAAGGCCTTGGGCCTAGGCGGGTTAAGACACGAGTTGACTTATTGTCATCCCTAATATCGTAAAATTTGTTAAAGATTAAATACAATTAAAAAATTTGAAACGTGCTTAAAAGAGAATTTTGCATTTATAAAAATATTTCCATAAAAAGCTAAAAATTAAATAAAAATAACTAATTTAAATTTTTTTAATTAAACTAGCTAAATATATTGGATTTTTTAATTATTATTGTTTAGAATCAAAACCTAAGGCGTGCTAAATAATAAAACCCGTGCTTCTAACGTCAGACCAGAAATCAAGACAACAGTTTCAGGTTTAGGATACCGAAAGAAAATTATATTCCTATAAAGCATTCCCATGCAAAAAACATATTATTTTATAATAAGTTACGCACAAAATGCCAAATTAGTTGAGATTAAAAAAAAGAAAACATTTAGAGCAACTTTCGTGTCTTAATATATTTGTCATGTTTCGATTGTTCAGACGAACGTGCCCATGCAACTTTTTTTTGCACACAGAAACAGCTGTCTCGTTGCAGTGCCATCGTCCATTATTCGTTGACAACCTTATTTTTCCAGGAAAATCCCACGCTTGAGGTTAAAAAAGGGTTCATTGTCTTCACATTCCCAGTACATCATTATTATACATACCAATTTCAGGTTTCTGGTTTCTTAAAAGAACATGACATTTCGGCAGATATAGTGGATCTGACATCACAAATTCATTCGGACAGGTTATGATGCTTCACGCCAGTCTTTTTTTATTTAAATTATGAGATGAGCTGTGGAATGTTTTTTTTAATTACATTAGATATCTTACATGTATTAATCCTAAACTCTTAAGATCCTACTTTAAGAGTTTTAGAGGAGGTAAATTTAGAACCTCAAAATCTCTTAGGTTCTTACGTAACCTGTATACTTCTGCGCACAAGAAGTTATCACATACTAGATTGGTCGACTGCTAATTGATCATTAGCACTGTTCAGCATCAGGTTTCCAACAGCCCTCGAATTCTCTAATAGTTTCAACTCTCACATTGCCACTAGAAGTGAGGCATCCGTAATTAATTTGATCAAAAAGTTTTGCTCAGGAGGTTAGAGGATTATCAATAGAGAAAATTTCTTATTTTTCCTATTTTTGCGTGACTCAAACTTAAGACCTCTTGTGAGAGAGAGCCTTAAGTGAGGAGTTTACACTATTTACGCCATTCCTCGTTGTCGAGGTGTGGTATTATTTAATACACTTGGAGTATATGTGATATATCTCAAACCACATTTTTTAAGGTGAAGGTTAAAAATAAGAATATATCTTAAGAAAAAATCAAATATTTCAATGATTTAATAGGAGAAAGTAACAACATTCAAGGATGACATTCAAACCCGAACCCGACCCAATTCGGCATAAAATTAACACGTTTAATCTGAATTGATTTAACTTTTGGTCATATTAAAACATTTTTTAAATCTTAAATTTTAAGTTAAGTTCAAGCTCATATTTTGCCTGATTGGATAGGACAAAAGTTTGAATATATCAAATATAAACAACATAATTTTTTTAAATTTTTTTAAAAATTTTAGATTAAAAATAATGATCAAACTTAATTCGACCAGAAACAAATTTTAGCGATATAACTCGGGTCAAGTTCTTGCCGTTATAAAAATTTTGCTCTAGGCCCGACCTATCCAATAACATCACTAATA
Source organism: Erythroxylum plowmanianum (assembly GCA_025531925.1). NCBI lineage: Eukaryota > Viridiplantae > Streptophyta > Magnoliopsida > Malpighiales > Erythroxylaceae > Erythroxylum > Erythroxylum plowmanianum. Next base: position 2,659,509 of record JANVCQ010000232.1, read on the forward strand.
ATATATGCTTTAAAATGTATTAAATACGGAGTCGTCCATATCCATAGAAAGAGTTTTTATTTAAAGAAGATAATATAAAAACTTAAAAACCTTTATAATAATTTAAACTCAACCTAAACAATTTAAATTGAGCTAACTTGATAAATTAAGATAATTAAAACAAATTGTTATTTTGAATTTAGTTCCGAACTAATTGAATTATTATATTTGTAATATTTAATTAGTTTATGCATATTGTTATCTTTTATTTTTTAAAATCTAAAAGAAGAGTTATTTTTAAAAATAATTATTTTAAAAGTTAATTTTTATTTAAGATACGCAACTTTGACTTTTTTAAAGTTACCAAAAGGTATGGAGAATTTGTGAATGACTGCCAAGGAAGTAAAAGGCGCGGTCTTTAATCCAAACAAAAGATAAATTCTTGCCTTTACCTATAAGGGATCAAGAGTATAGCAATATCCAAGTGTTCAAATTTAAGTCGGAAAGAAACAATATCTTTATTAAGTGGAGTCCTTTTCTTCTTATTCAACCACAAAAGAAGTCTTAGGTAGGCATTATTTCTCCATTAACTTGGTAATCATTCTATTAGATCAAATACCAACTTTGGAATGGTCTTGATTAGGTGCAACCATTTAGTGTTTTATCAATAAGGAATAGGCACGTGTGGTGTGATAAGGAAACCAAAAAGAACATGGCGATGAAATTGATTACTTGGCTTTGGAAAAGAAGCTACAGGCGTAATCATTTTCAATGTTCCAATAAAAAGAGGTTGGAATGAAGTGCAGAAAGATAGACTAGTGCGCGTGTGTGTGTGTGAGAAGTCTTCTAAAGCAGATACCCAATAAAAAGAGTCCAAAGAGGGGATAAGCAGTGATTAAAAGCTATAGAGAGCAAAAGAGTGGCGTCTCATGATGAAAAGGGGCAAGTGAAGCTTCAGATTTTCAAAAACAAATTGGCAAATACGAGTAGTGGTGTGCTCCTCAATGACAATGACAAGGAATTGAGTTGGGCCAAATTTGAGTTCGATAGGATGCTTTTATTTGGTTAGGCTTATGTTAGTTGAATTGATTTTGAAAAGAACATTTTTTTTTTGAAACAGAAAAGAACTTTTTTAATAACTCATATAATTGCTTGATTGTTATTTAAAAAACAATTTTTTTGAAAGAGTTTCTTACAATGTTTTATAATATTAAAATAAAAATTATATTTAATTTTAACTATATTTTATTTTATAATAAAAAGTATTTATGTATATAAAATTATTTAAAACATATTAAATAATATGCAAAGCACAATATATTAATTATTATATAATTTTAAACCATATGAAACATAAATGAAAACATATCTAACTAAATCTTTTATATAGATTATAACATAAGTAAACTAATATAAAAAATAAATATTAAAATGTATAAAAAAGTCAAATAATCTTATATAAATTCTAAAATAAATATTCAAGTTGAGTAAATAGTTAAATACATAATAAATAAGAAAATGAGTTTGTAGGTATTGTAGGAATTATGTGTAAAATAAAAAGACAAAAAGGATTAAAAATACGCTCATTAATTAATATGAAAAACCTATTCCAAAAAGTCACTTTAGAGGCTTTTTTTAGAAGCTCCAAATTTGAAAGCTGTATTTTAACTGCCAAAAAAGTCATATTTATTAAAGAAGTGCTTTTTTTATTTTACAGTCATATTTATTAAAGAAGTGCTTTTTTATTTTACAGTCAAACACCTATTTAAAATAAACTTTTGGGGTGAAAAAAGCGCTTATTAGCTTTCCAAAAGTCCATCCAATCAGGTACAAAGTTTAGTTGATTTTTTAATAATTTTTTAATTTTTAAAAATTAAGAAATGATATTATTTTATCTAAAATGACATCCTATTATATAAAATTTGTAAGTTGTAAATTGAATTAGATCAGATAAACCGAACTAAATTCTGAAATGAAATTTAAAATAAAAAAAACTTTACACTTTACTCAAATTATTCTAATTCATTTTAGATATAATGAGCTGACGTGAACTGGACCGAACTTCTTTTGCCATTCCTTCCTGGTGCTTTGAAGCTTAATGGATGCTGGACCTTTGTGGTCCAGCGGCCGCACTCATTTACTTGCTCGGTTGCATGTAAAGGAGAAGTGATTACTAGGAGATATTAGCCTTGTTTCTTTTTGTTTTTGTTCTTAAATTTAATTAAAAATATATTTAAGTTTTTATTTTTATTTTTATTTTTCTATTTTTCAAAATTGATGGAACCGTAAAAAGTAATTTTTATTTTTCTTTTTATTTTTTTTTATAATCTAATTTAGTATCAACAAAAACTATATTATTTAATTATTTGATATATTAATTATTAGTAAAAATACGAATAATTTAATTTAATATTATATTTAATTAATTTAAATTAATTATTAATAAAAAGTATGCATAATTTAATTTAGATAATAAATTAAATAAAATAATTATTAATAAATATAATTAAATTTAAAATATCTTGAAAATATATAAATTTTAAATAAAACTTAGTTAAATAATTAAATTTAAATTTACGTTATTTATTAAAAATAAAATATTTTTTTAGATAATTTATTAATAAATATTATATAAGAAATTAAAAATAAAATTGAATTAATTGATTAAAATTATTTTATCTTCAACTTTTATCTAATATATAATTATCATCAATAATAAAAATGTAATTATAGTTTTCATTTTTATTTAAAAATTTGAAATCAAAAATAAAAATAAAAAATAAAAATATAATAGAAAAACAGATCTGTTATTTCTATTCTGTTGTATAATTTATGCCTGAATAAATCTCAATCATCCGTTACAATAAGTTAGATGCTTATGATTTATTAGGCATACTAGGTACAACAGCATAGGAATAGCAGATTAGAGGCCCAATCAGATCAAGTTTTTGCTGACTTT
>JANVCQ010000232.1:2669044-2680462 GCA_025531925.1 Erythroxylum plowmanianum
AAATAAAGTAGCATCAATTGTCCAAAATCAATTTATCACAGTTAAACCAAAATATTTAAACACAAATTAAATGTAAGGCACAATAATTCAAATAACTCCCTAAAGACCAATTATAGTGACAAAAACCCATCCAGTTGATATGAAAAAAATATATAAATAAATGAGTTTGCCAATACTATAATTCTTAAATGTTGCACGATAACCATAAGATCTCAGTCTTGCGATCTTTATTGGTTGCAGAGGTGGAGAGCTTGGTTTTGCCATGGCCTGCTCAAATACTTTTGGACTTGTAACTGGTGTATTTCTTCTTGGTTTTGGCTTGAGTGAAATTCCGAAGAACCTTTGGAAGAATTCAGATTGGACAACTCGCCAAAAAGTTCTCTCTCACAAAATTGCCAAAATGGTTGTGAAACTTGATGAGGCTCATCAAGAACTCTCGAATGCTATTGTTGTAAGTTTCTGAACTTTATTAGTACATTAGATCTATCATTTATGTTGGGATTTATGCTGTGTAACTCTTGTAGAGTCCAATTCATATTGGTCATCCTACTTGATGAGTTTATCTGTCTTTCAGATTTTATAGATGTCGTCCATTTCGTTGAGGTGTAGCTTGCTTTTGAAATATATCTTATGGATCCTATTTCTCCGATTCTTTTCATTCTTGACACAAAAATGAAATGTTTTCTCTTTTTCTAACAATTATTTGTGTGATGCTTGCTATATCATTTATCGACATGCAATTTTCCTTTTTCCTTTTGCCAAAGAAACTACAATTTTTTCTGTAAAGTTCCTTGTGTCTTCTGGGTAACTATGAAGATATAGTTTTGTTAAAAGGAATTATTAATTCCTACGTCTTCTCAGTAATAAATTATATCACATTGTAGCTTTCTGAAATTGCTATTGACATTCATGTTTTGCTACATGGATCCTAATCACCAATATGCTTTATTTTTAAAAAATTTGATGCTCATCTTCGGTCACAGATGTTTGAAATGCCTATTATTGCTGTATGCAATGTTATTCTATCAGTAGCAATTGCTTACTTACACGTGACTCGATGTTTGTTTACTTCAAAAGATTGCTCAAGCAACATCAAATCAGATGTCCAAGCGTGATCCCTTAAGGCATTACATGGATGTTATTGACAATATGCTGACTGAAATGGTATCGACCATGCTCCTACTTCTTCTCCATGCCTTTATCTCTTTCTTTCTATATGGGACTTGTACTGGTGAGATGCTCTTTTTAATTCCTTTTAAACTCACTGTTGAGGCAAGATCCCTTATTTAACCCACAAGCTGGCCAATTGGGAGAAAATGATATGGACTATGATGCAGATGAAAAATCAATGGCATCATTAAGACGTAATCTTGGATGTTCTAGAGAGCAGTATTATCGTTATAAAAGGTATGCCAAATGCTAGCTTCCGAGGTTTTTAATTTGTTCTTAACATATGTATTCTCCTATCAGCAAATGTTAAATATTTTCCACCGGTCAATTGAATACTGGCTGTCTCCACATTAGCCATAACGGTTTTCAATCCATAATGGCAGCATGCATCTTTTGCAACATCAAGTTATTCTATGCCTATGTTGTTATGCTGTCAACGGGATAGTACTGCTTAGATCATGAACTCTGAAGACATTCATCAATTTGGATATCTATGATAGGTTTTTACTACTGTATTTGTAGATGTGGAAGCAGGTTTTCATGTATCTCTTTCACTTGAGAAAAGGAAGAAGTGCGTGGACTTGTATGTGCATTTGCTTTACAGAGATGTGAGCTACTACAGCAGATGAAGTCGTAGTTTCAAGTGTCTGCATATGTAATTTATTGATGCAATGTTTATGATATGCTTCTTTAGTTTGAGTTTAATGATCAATACAGAACATTTTGTTTTCTTTTGTTCTTGTGGCAATTTATCTGTTACTTTTTGTTCCTTGCCAAGTAATATCCTCCATTGTGCTTAATACTCGCCACTGGTTCTCCTTTCTGACACATTTGTGTATTTATCCTTTTCAAATTTTGTTGTTTGCAAGTCCGTATTGCACTTTTCTTTACCTTCTTCATTGAAGTGTCACATGACCTGCATTTAACTTTTGGTTAATGGTGGCATGTCACACAGTCGATTCATTAGTAAATGATATTTCAACCTACCCTCAAGAATTTCCCTTTTCTTTTCCTCACATGATAGCCACATTTCTGGAGACTACTACAAGGCTCTCGATTTTGTTAATTACAGGGTTCACAATTTGATTCATTTATCTGCTGCACTTTCTGTTTTGCAGCGAGTGTATATCATATGTCTCTGAAGCCCTTGAACTGGAAGATACAATTAAAAATTATGAACATGGAAGTTCAACTGGATGGTTTGCTCCTAATTATGTTGTAGGTTTTTTCTTATATGTTGGAAGTTTTTCTCTCAACCTTACCATGCACCCTACAACTATGTCTGGAAATATATTTCAAGCTTCAGGCCTGCTTGGAATGGAAAATTTGGATCTCTTTAGGACACACCTGGTAATCACCAGATCTTGGAAACACATTTGTCTCCTTTAAATCTTTGCTTTAGAAAAAGATTTGCGCGTTAGTTGCTTTCAATATCTTTCTGTTGTCTTCAACTTTTTTATCTCGGAGTTCTCGCTTGTCTGCTTAAATTACAAAATAACTTGCCTTTTGTACTTATGAAACAAAAGATGATATACTTGTTCTGATTGGTTGGTTGAATCTTAAGCAAGGTCATGACACATGATGGCATTGTTACTCTGTTTTTCTTCCTAACTGTTGTTTGTTGGTTTTTAGGTTACTATGAAATGGTTAAAGAGTTGTCTTAGTTATAATGGTGATCGCTTTTTGCAGAATTTTCTGGTGATGCAATCTAAGACAGCAACTCATGCTTGTTCTAAAAGTTGTCTGGCCTATTCTAATTGTTGTAATGGTGATTGCTTTTAGCAGAATTTTTCTGACGATGCATTCTAAGAAAGCAACTTGAAAAACTCTTGGCTATCTTACTAGCTACCATGTCCGCTGCAATTCTTCTTGCAGAGGCATCGTTACTACCAACTGGAGTCGATCTGTCTGTTTTCTCAATACTTATAAATTCTGCAGGAAGACAGGAGGTGTTAGTGCAGGTAAATTTTCTTTTTGCAGGTTTTAGTTGTTATTTGAGATCTGTGAATTATTTCTTGTGAATATTATTTTTAATGGCATGCTATTACTTACTACCTTTATTTAACATGGCCTGCAGGTGTTAGCTTTTGTTCCTTTGATATATATGTGCATTTGCACCTACTACTTCTTATTCAAAGTTGGGATGCTGATGTTTTACTCATTAACACCAAGGCAGACAAGCTCAGTTAGCTTGCTTATGATATTCTCGTAAGTATTTTTCCCCACAACTTCTACCAATCCTGTTACAGAACTGAAACAATATTTATGTCAAATTTTATTTCATTCAGGATGGTTGCTCGATATGCTTCTCCAATTTCCTACAATTTTCTCAACCTTATTAATCTTGGGACTAAGAGAACTATTTTTGAAAAGGTAATTCTCCTGTCAGCTTGCTTATTTCTGTACATTAATTAAAAGAGAAAGTGATTGAATAATTTTGAATTTGTTACTTGAAATTGTTGGCATTCCATTGCAGGTGTCATAAATAGCATTCCTTGATCTTGTTCCCCTAGTGCATAAACTTGTGGAAATGCTCTGATTGTATTTCAGTGGCTTGAATAATTTATCCGTCTTTTTCATTCAAACCCAACTACTTTGACATGTATGGATATGTATTTGCTTTTATAGGTTTAAAAAATGCAATACATGATCACATAATGTTCATTTTTTCGTTCGAAGAAATCATTGCCTTTGAAAAGATAAATTACTTGTCTTGAGTTTAGGACCAATTCTTGTCTTGCTTGGTAACCGCAGAAGCTGTTATGTTCTGTGTAATCTAAAAGTGTTTGTGTAGAATATTAGGTGTAAGGCTGGAAAGGATACCAATGTCCTTCTGGATGGTTTTCCTTTCTTTCCTTTTCTTACTCTGTTTTAGCACCTCATTTTGTGATCAACTTTCCTCTTTGGTCATGTATCCTATTCATCATCTGTTAATTGAGCTTCATGTTTCTTTCTTTCTATCGCTCTTCACTCCTGAAGAGTTTACTAATTTCTATCAGTCAAAGTTATCTGTTTACTCTTTTCCACTATGAAAAGTTAGTCTCCAGTTTTCATTTTCTTTTGGATTCATTACTACACTGCTTGCAGCACATGGGGAAAATCGATGATGCTGTCTCTTTCTTTGGAGACGGGTTCAACAGAATCTATCCACTTATCATGGTTGTGTACACCCTATTGGTAGCAAGCAAGTTCTTTGACCGTGTAGTTGGTTTCTTTGGGAGCTGGAAGAGATTTAAGTTCCCAACGGAGGCTGATGATACTGATGGTTTTGATTCTTCGGGAATAATTATTCTACAAAAAGGTAGTGTTTTAGGACTACGTTCCTCCTTTCACTGGCTAGTAGACATTATGCTGTCAAAACACTATTTTCAGAGTACACCTGAAACTTATTTTATCATCAACGTTGTTCTTGATTTGATTTTCTTGTGTACATTGTTCTAGAACGATCATCGCTAGAACAAGGCCAAAAAGTTGGTGAGCGTGTCATTCCAAAGTCGAGAAAATTTAACACACTGGATATCGAGTCTGGCACCGATAGCAGAGTACGTACACATAATTTTAGATAATAATGTCATTAAGTTATTGTCATGATTATATTTTGCTTGACATTTTATTGAATTATGGGTTCCATTAATGTTGCAATAAGTGCCCCTTTTTACCTTTCTTATTCCTTGCTTTCTAACTCTGAGGTGCAACTCTCAGGATAAAACTGCCCTTGAAATGAAAGCTACAAGCAGGTTAGTCACCATTGATGGAAGTCCATCACAGCCTGTCAAGGAGGAAATTGGTCGAAGATATGGCTCGAGCAGAGAAGCTATGAGCAATAAGTATGCTGCCATAAGAGAACAGAGTAGACAAGCCAATAGCAGACTGGCAGCGAAAAACATTGCCTCTGCAAAGGTGTCCTTGCTTCATGCAGGTGACTCAAATTCTAATAATTTAATGGGAGGTTCATCCACTGGTTTGGCCTCATAAGTGGGAATCAATGAAGAACGGCTTCCAGAATTTTAAAGCAAATATAGGTGCTAAAAAGTTTCTTCCTCTTCGACAAGCTCCAGAAAACAAACTTGCTTCCTATAATCCATCTTCTGAATCGCTTGATGAGATATTCCAGAGATTGAAACAACCCCCTATCGATCATGGAAACCCTAATGACGAGGACGAAGATATAACTGAGACGGGAATTCATACTCTGAGACCAGCCAGATAATGTAGATTTTGTTAAGCCTAGCTTTTGTAGAAACTGATACATAAATGTACAGATATGGGACGAATACCCAGCTCATAACACCAGACAATTTTCAGAAGAGGCCTGGGGGATGTTCTGCGATATAGAGGCAGCGTAGAAGGTGCATCAGCAATCCAAAAAACCGAGATGATGCATAGAGAAAATACAAAAAGAGCCAGCTTCATATTTACAATGTGAAGATTAGCAATCTGTAAACTTGAGGTTAGTGACTTCAGTTGTAACATTGAAAAGTTCTTTAGACTTGACTTGCTGAACTTGTATGATGGTGATAGTTGAAATACATTTATCCTAGCCCTTGGTTTTGAAGTCAAAAAAACTGGTGCATGTTTCTTTCTATGTGAATTTACGATCAAGAAATTGCTGCCGGACTTTTGGATCCATTGTTCATCTTCCAAAGCAAGCTCAATCTCAGATCTTTATTTCTATGTGATTTGAGTGATCCATCATGGTGTAATATACTGAGAAATTGGTAAGAAGTTTAGAATTGTAATTAGAACTTGGGATGCTATGTTGGGAAGTTTGACTGCAAAATATGGTTGAAAAGTACACGAACTCTGCCTGTTATGTTCTTCCAATATGGTGTATGGAAGGAGGAATAAAACTTAACATTAACCAAATCCAAAATCTACATGAGCAACGATCAAAACAACCTAATTGAGGTAAGGATTCACATCCTCGTACGAAACAAATTGAATCCCTTTCAACTGGTAAACTTATAGCTATACTATACACAACTTATTTTCTTTTCCAAACCTATGGAAACCATATCCTGTTTTCTAGTTCTACATCTGTTTGGTAGTCAAAGCAGTACTCTCCTTGTTCCCCTTCAAATGAAGCAGCCTTGACCAAAACCCTTTTCTCTTCTTCTCACTCTTCACCTCTCCCTCTGTGCTTCTCGACACAACAACAGCCATCGATCTGCTCTTCTTCAACCCCTCTCCGACGACCTTAAAACTTCCGCATCTCACCGTCTGCGACGCGTTCCGCTGATGCCAGCGGCGCCTCGACGACGGTGGCGAAGATCCCTGCTGATTAGGAGATGAAGAGGAGGAGAAAGAAGTCAACGACGAGCATGACGGCGCGACCATTGCAGGTTTGGCGAGGGGTGGAATCAAGTACAGCTGCGACAGCTTCTCCCTTAAACACGACGGACATATCCCTTGTCCTTGGTCATCGTTTGGGTGCTTCCGACAAGCTGGCTCCGTCTCCGACCACCCCATTTAATCTGATCTCTTCTACGATTTTATCAAACTAATCCAAAAACACTTCCTGCGATATTAGCCCCTACACGTTCTCGTCTCGTTTATATACATATAAAAAACACAAACACGTTAGTTCCAAGAAGTTCCCCTGAAAAATAGGAAGCAAAGCTATTCGCACAGCGTGGGTGACGCAAGGACTGCGAATCACGGCCGAACACGATCTTTCATATCTCGAAACGTGGACGTAAGTGTTGAAAGTCGGCAGCGTAGCGCTGTGACACTAACGAGTCTTCCGAGTTTTCATTGATTGCGTGCGTGGACAGTTAAAATACTTGGAAGACGTAGGGCCCACCATAACATGGGAACTAGTTTACTCGTCAAGAGTGCACGTGGGGGTTGCAAAAAAAGAACAAATGCTGTTTATTTTATTTTATTTATTTATTATTATCAACCTTTCTATCTCGAGCCACACGTGGGGATATGAATACTGAAAAGTCAGCCGCACGAGGGCTTCTTTTTGGACCCTTCATCTCATAAATTCTATTGATCCATAATAAACTCAATTCTAATTATTCTTTTAGATATTAATGTTTACACTTTTAGTTAATAGTTCTATTTCAACATAGACTAAGTTATAATTCCCATCATGATTGAATATTTGATATCTTAACTTATAAATTTTAAATTTTTCTTAGAAGTTAAACATTGACACTCAAGTTTACTTTTTTGAAATGTATTAATCGATATTTAAAAAATTGAATTGTAAATTAAATCGATATAATAAAAAAATTAAAGTTTAAAATTCTTATAAATAATTTTGAAGATTTTAAAATAGAATTTCAAAAAGGATATTACCTTATTTATGAAAAAACAAAGTTTAATTAAAGAAAAAGACAATTAAATAAAAGTTAGTTTGGTTATTTAATTTATAAAAGTTGATCAATTAATTAATAAATTGGTCAGTTTTTATAACAAAAAGATTATTAAAATAAATCGAATTAGAAAGTTAGAAATTAATTTCATTATTAATTATCCAAGTTAATTCATAACCTATTTAGAGAATTTATAAATAGAATTTATAAATTATGTATTTTTAAAAGAAATTTAATAAATTAATTGAAAATAAACAACAAAAATATAATTAGCAAATTCTAAATAATCATAAATTTTAAATCCAAAACCTAATCGGTATCAATTTTATACTACCCCGAGAGGTATGGATTCTTACACAATTGTTAGTGTTCTATCTATTGATTTGGTTAGGTGAAACAATTAATGTGGTATGGGACAATTGCGGTCAAGAGGGGGATGTTCGCTAAACAGACGACCAAGATTAGCGAAATGGTGGGACTCAGTCATCACCGTCCATTCATCTTGATCGAGAACCGTCGATCTGTGAGAGAGCGACGAATTTGACTGTGTTTTCAAGATTAGAATAAAGGTTGCATGTTTGGTACGTTAATTTGTCTTTAATGTTAAAGAATTTGTTTGTTTTCAGACGACGATTTTGTCTGTTACTTACTTTTAGATTTGTGCAATCTTCTCATGTAACAAGCAAGCAAGTGTATTATATACTTCACCAATCTCCGCCATGGAAGCAAAAGTGATAAAGGGCAGGTTGAATATTGTAGAAAGCAGTTTTTAAAGTCGTGTAAGTGAATATAAGTACTGTCCAACGCAGCAAAGTGTACCTGATTCTTCATGCATCCATTACAGCTACTGAGTTGACTACTTGTTTCATTCCAGCTAAAAACCTATTTTTGAGACGAAAGAAGACAAAGAAGAAAGAACCACGGTTGAGAGGTGAGAAAGGTTGTTGGGAAGTAGGGTTACTTTTTGAATTTTATTGTGTATAAGTCCAAATTCCCATCACTTCCACGTCCACGTCCACGTGTGATTTGAAATGAAATTTTTGATTAACTCAAAGTAAATATACTGTATTAAAAACTAAATTGAAAACTTAATTGATAAGATAAAAAATTTAGGGACTGTTTGGTTTCACTTTTGTTTTTCTTTTGTTTTTTTTAGTTTTTAGTTTTAGTTTTTTATTTATGTTTTTTCTTTAAAAATGAAGACTTGTTTGGTTGAGATTTATAATATAAAACTGAAAATAAAAACCAATTTGGTTAAAATTTGTAATAAAAAACTAAAAACAAGATTATGTTTGATTTAAATATCTCTGGTCTGTCATTCAAAGTGATGGTAATATCGACGTCGATATAGTACACCGTATTAGATCAGGATAGGCCAAATGGAGAAGCGCATCAGGAGTTTTATGTGACAGAAAGATTCCTTTAAAACTCAAGGCAAAGTTTTATAAAATGATGATCCGTCCAACTGTGTTATATGAGGTAGAGTGTTGAGCTACCAAACGTAGGCATATAAGACAGTTGTTGGTAGCAGAAATGCGTATGCTTCGGTGGATGTGTGACATTACCAGGAGAGATAAGGTCTAGAATCGGGTAGTGAGAGATAAGGTCTGGAACCGAGTAGTGAGAGATAGACTACAGGTAGCTAACCTTGTCGACAAGTTGAGAGAGACTAGGGTTAGGTGGTATGGGTATGTGCATAGGAGGCCCTCTGATGCTCCGGTACGAAGCTGTGAGGGAATAACACTTAGTGACTATAAGAGGAGAAGAGGGAGGCTTTACAAGAATTGGCGGGAAGTGATCAAGGAGGATATGTTAGTGTTGGCCCTTAATGAGGCAGTAGCGAATAATAGAAAAGTTTGACGTGATCGGATAAGGGTAAAGGATTAACCCTTATAGTTAGCCAAAAAAGTATAGCGGTTGTTAGGTGATGATGATTCACGATGCACGGATTAGCACGAAGGAAGTCATACCCAACGCCCTCTCCCCTTTGTAAGGGTAAGTATTGGACAAGGCTGACGGGCATTAAACTTGGTTTCACATGACAAGTATGGGGAGACAGTAGGATGTTATTCCGTCAGGGTCTTTGTAACATCCCGTTATCCATGTTAGGGCTATAATTGTAAATTATGAGAAATTAAAAAAATGCACATCATGCATAATTAATAGTGACATACACATTTTTTTGCACGTTCATATGATTGTACATACATTTATTGGCATTTACGAGTAAATTTGATTTATAAGTGGAAATTGTGGATTTATTGGAGTGTACTAAATGTGATTTGACAATTTTTGTACATTTTGGATATTTTGAAATTTTGGTAAATTATTTTTGAGCTAAAAAATTAATTATTTAGAGAGTCATATAATTATTTCGGAATTTTGGTGAATTTAAACATTTTTGAAAAAAATTTGGGGTATTATAGACCAATGATAGAGTGACACGTGGCAGTGATGTACTTATGACATATGGCTTACTTATATGGTGACAAGTGTAAAGCATGCAAAGAACCCACGTAGTATATGTTTTCAAAAGAAAACATTAGGAAGAGTTATTGTAGTTTTTGAGCATCTGAAGCATTTTTTTGCTTGGTTTGTTCATCACCGAACATTGAGTTGCTCTTAATAGTTGTCTGTGAGTTATTCTTACTGCTGGGAATAGCTGAATCTAGTAAGTAGTTCTGATAATGTTCATTTTCTGGTGTAAATATATACATGCATGCACGGGTTTGAAAATTGTGGCTACGGTGATGACTGATTTTGATGATGGGTTTGAGATTTAGGACTTGTTCAAAACTGTGTTGAATGGATTCTGAAATGGGAAATATGGAAATTCTTGTAAAGTGATGTAGAAAAAATATGTTTCTGTTCTGGTTTAAAAGTGTACGTGAATAAAGATATACTATTCATGTATGAAGTGTTAACAGAGATGAGTTTGAATGAGTTTAGATTTCGGGGAAAAGTTTAAACGATGCAGTGTTGAGGGAAAGTGTATGTAAATGCAAAGTTTTGCTTGAAATGAAGTTTTTGGCTGATAATGTGTAAGTTAGAAAAATGAGAGTGCTGGGAGATGAGAGTTTATCCGAATATGCTCTGTTTTTGGTGTTAGGGAGTAAACTTGAATTTTGATCTGATGTAAATGATTTGAACTGAATTAGGAGTTAAATGAAGTGAAGTTTAGAGATTGTTTTGGGTAAAGAAGTGCATAATAGGCATTGTAGGAATGTGAAATCTGGGAAAAGAATGAAAGAAGAAGATGAGTTTAGACGAAGTAAAGTTCGCTGCGGCCAACAATTTTTAGTTTGCCGCGGTCAACTTCAAGGAGTTGATTTCTGTAAAAGTTTGCCACGACAAACTTTTAAGAAAATGTCGAAGAATTTTGCTAACTGGAAAGTTCGCCGTGGTGAAGTTTCCTGACAGCTTAAACATACTTTGGTATTTTTAACATAACTTTTCCTGTAGTTATCCAAATGGGATGATTTTTTATTTGGAGTAAATTAGAGACATAGGGATACACATTTTAGGAGAAATAGAGTTTTAATTATGTCTCCAAGAATTTCAATTTTTGATTGGAAGTTGAGGTAAGAATTCTGCTGAAGCTCTAAAATAGTCTAAAGTATTTGGGTTATAACTTTTGGTTTACTGAATCAAATTGGATGATCTTGGAGTCTTTAGAAACTTAAGACACTGTAGAACAACTTTCCAAAAGGGAGTGTTGCTAATTTTATCTTTTACCCTATCAGATTAATTATGCAAAGTTGACCCGAAATCATGTGGGTAGAAAATCTGAAATGATCAATGAAGTTATGTAATTGATTTTACATTGTTTTATTTTGGCCCAAATTATGAGTACCAAATGATATTAATGAGGGCTTTGATATCTGATCGATTTGATGATGAAAATAACTATAAGATACCCGAAATT
>JANVCQ010000232.1:2680562-2691146 GCA_025531925.1 Erythroxylum plowmanianum
ATTGATTTGATTTGAATTTAATTTGATTTGTTAAACTTCCAATATTTTTGAATTGTTTGTGAGTTGTTTCTGGATTCCGGACCTAAAGTCTGAGAAGTTTAATAGTTGGGCATGTATTGAGAGTGTTTTGTTTTGATATGAATTTGACATTTGATTCTCAACGAAAGTTGAATGCTGGACTTAGATCTGATGAGTGTGAAATCTTATCTGACCATTTATATAAGATTGTGATATATGAGATATTCATAAATTGTTGCATTTCATAAAATGCATGCTCAGATCAAGGCGTTGTGACTTGAGTTACCAGTATGAAGCGCTTTCACGTAGAGCTTTGCTCTGTGATATAAGTTCTGCACGTAGAACTATGCTCTGTGATTTTGTTCTTATTGAGCCCTATGGGCCAATAATTGTATAAGTATGTGATAGGCACTCAGTCATAACAATAAGATTGAATGTGAGTCTCATGCATATAGTATTATAAGACTGAATTTCATTTAATGATCTGCAAAGCTGAAATGGATGATAAATTGATATGAACTATTTGTTATACTTGACTATGTGGAATGTGTGATTATATGATATACCATGTTGTATGAATATCTGGAATGTATATAAGATCTGAATGAATATATGTGAAACATGTGATATGTGTGTATAATCCGATAAATTCATCTATGATGGTTTGCTCATTGAGTTTGCAAAACTCATCAAAAATTACAATGTGACTTTTCAGGTACGAAACAGGAGACCTAGTTCCTTAGTCAGGACTTAAGGAATCTTTTGGATAGAGAAATGGCTCAGAGGTCTGTCAGCTGACATCAGAAGTGATATAGTTTTTGTTAGTTTTGTAGTTTTGTTAGAGTCTATATAAGGTTTCGTAAATATTTGTTTAATGGAAACAATATCAGCTTTATGAATGAATGAAGTGAATGGTTTAAAAATTTAGTAACTTTCGAATATGTTAGATGATGCCATGTGTAAGTTGAATTTGTTATTGCTCTAACATACCATTTTCCTAGGGTATGTACTTGAATATCCTTCGGGAATTCGGGTATTTACCTTGTGGTAGTGGGATGTTGCAGTCTCTAAGGACGGTCTCCCTACTTATTTAGAGACAAGAAGGGTTAGATTTTATAGCCTATCAGGTACTCGCAGATCTGGACTCCATCATGTTTTACCCGATTACCTATATTTTCATTTATTTATGTTTTTATTGTAATTTTAGTTACATAGAAATTTTTCGTGCTAGTTTTTACTTTTCTCTGTAACTTGCATCATTCTTATATTGTTTCATTTGCATGTGGGTCTACCAGAAACAGCCTCTCTACTATGTAGGAGTAAGGTTGCGTACTATCAGACTTCCCCAGACCCCGCTTCATTGTGAAATTTCGGACTGAGTGATGATGATGATGATGACTCTTATGTGTAATAATTATAATATAATAAATTATATTTTTAAATTAATTAATTATCATTATAGCTAAAATTAAAATATATGCAAATCAAATATTATAAAAAAATACACATTAATTGTATATAATAAAATTATATAAATTAAAAATTATATTAAGTCATTCTAATCAATAAAATATGTCCATCATACTATAATTCTTGAAAATATAATAGTGCTATCATTTACAAAAAAAACATAAATCAATTAGAAATAATATAATCACTCCATATTTGTCTAACAATTTCATCTTGCTTCCAAGACATGTCTCAAAGTTGTACTGGAGTGATATTATACTCCACTTGAGAATTTGCATCTTCATTTTTACTTTCCCTATATTTGTTCTTTATTTTTAGCACAAATTTTAAATAATTCATTGCTTTGTCCATATATTCTAATATAATTGTGTAATACAACAAGCAATAATGATGTATTTTTATTTCTTCATATCATAACTCAGCATGTTTTTAAGTATAAGAAATCTTGCTTTTAGAACGTCAAAATATCTTTTAATAACATTTTTTAATGAAGAATGTCTGTAGTTAAACAATTCCTGTAAACTTTGAGATCTTCCTCTGCCTCTATAATATTGCAAATGATATCATTCACCTCGGTATAGTGAAAGAAATTCATGCATATTGATGTAGGTCGAATCAACAAAACAATATTTGCCTAACATATAAAGAGCATAATATTAACAAAAATATTAAAAATGAATCATAATTACTATGTTTATTTAAAATAATATATTACCTTATGGAGGAATAGGAGATTGATTTGCTGTATTTGTCACTGTTTCTAAAAGAACTCAAGAGTCATTTGCAGTACCTTCCCATCTAAGCATTACATATGTAAAACGCGTGTCAAATGAGCAACAACACATAATATTTTGGGTTGGATTAATTCTTTTGCCCATGTATAGTATCTGTTCATTAGTTGGAACATATGCATCAATATCTGTACCATCTAACGCTCCTATACAATCCTAAAATTTAAAATATATATTAAAATAATTATTAATGATAAGAACGTAATTAAAATAGTAATTAAATATATGAATGTACCTAAAAATATGAAAATAATTTTGAATTATGTTGAATCTCAGGAGGTGTATTAGTAAAAGATGGTGAAGTAATGAATCTTTTTGCAAGGCGATTAACTGCATATAAGACTTTATGAAAGTACTTTGAAATTGTCAAGGTCGAATGTTGAAAGCGTTCTGCATTGACTCTAGTTATCTCACTATGCCCTATAGTCATCCAGAAAATTGCTACTTGTTCCTCCACAGTCAAATGACTTGTTGCCTTTAAGCCTCCTAAATTCTTCAACTCATCACATAAGTTCAAGAAAATTATCTTTCTCATTCTTAAGTTTTCATAAATCCTTGTAGGATTTCCATTCAAAAGTTTCATAATCCAATCATGGCCTGGTAGAGCAGAAGTTCTACATAGTTGCTTGTGTAAATGAAAATATTTGTTCTCTCCTCCAACTAAAGAAATAATGATTTCTTACGTTCATCATCAGAATCTGATTTGAAATGTGATAAGAAATTCATGTATCTACAATGACAACATTAAATAATTGATAAAACTTTCAATCAAAAAGTTTAATCAAACGTAGACAAAATATTCATACATTAAGTCAAATATTTATACAAATAACAAACTTAAAATGTTCAAACTATGGAATAATGTTTCATATAAAAGTGTCAAATTAATAAGAATTCAATATGCAATAACATTAAAATATAACTAAAGTGACATAATTCAATGCAGCTTCCTTGTATCTGTCATTTTCATAAAAATATCCATATAAAGTGGAGAATCATGTAAAGCCTTTATAGCTTTTCCATATTGCACATTGTCAACACCTAATTCATCTAAGGACTTCATACATTCCATCATTATATTACACTCTTGAGATCTATTCTCTGTGGTGGATGATGTTTTACTCAGTTTTTTCGTAAGTAAATAATTCTTCCTTTTTGATTGTTCACCAAGTACAACCAAGACCTCTTCTACAATGTTAGAATGTATCTTATTTGCCTTCTTATTCTTAGGAGATTTCTTTCTCTTAGATATAGAACTTATACTTCATCTTCTTTTTCATTATACGAGTAATCTTTATCAATATCATTTTCATGTTCCTCTTTTGTACTATTCGATGGAGATTTAGTTGATGGATGTGCATGAACACCAATTGCAGTAGTATCTCCAAAAATATGACACAAATCTAAAAATTCCTTACATTCTTTTTTCTTGAAGCTGTGAGTCATTTTATGTACCTATAATGATTGCAGTAGTATTTCTAAAAATATGACACAAGTATGAAAATTCCTTAGATGCTTTTTTCTTGAATCTGTGAGTCATTTTATGCGCCTATAATGATGAAAAATGAATATGAAAATAAACATTATATAATATGATATATTAATAAAAAAGACATATTTTACTTTAAATATATTTTCTCAATATTCATTTGTATCATTAACTTAACCAGTAAGGGAGACATAGTCGATTTCTATTTCTTCCAATAAGTTCTTGAAATTATTCAATCTAGCTCTTAATCCATTATACTTATTCTTCAATTGAATATCAATATACTCTTTATCAAATTTTGTTTGAAGCCCTGCCTTAATATTCTTCCAACCATATTTTGAAAAAGTAGTAATCGTTCGATTTCCCTTCTTCATTTCATCAACCATCAAGGAGATTAAATACATCTCTATGGTATCATTTGATACCCCATCTTTTTCATTTATTTCCACAGAATTATTAGAATCGTTCATATTGTTCAAATCTTCCATCACTAAATGTACCACATAAGTAACATGAATCATAACAATTTCTACAAAGTATTAAATGGTAAACATGGTTCAAAATAAACATGAGACATCCATATTAAATGCTAAATTGCATAAAGTGCATGGAAATGATTGAACAAAAATAAAGGTGTAAATTTGATTCTATAGCATAAAAATAAAGATGTAATTTTAAGAAAATTCATAATATATGCATGATGGTTAAGTCAACAGCCCCACTTCAGCTCTCTTCACTGTCGCAAGCTTCTCTCTGTCGCCGCTCTTTGTTCTCCTCTCACTATTAACTGATTTGACAAATTAATATGTTAGACCACCCTACTATTTAATCTTCTTTCAAGCTCTCTTCTTTTCCTCTTTCACGCAACTATTTATTCTCCCCCTCACTATTCACTGATTTTGACAAATTAATAAGTTGGACCACCCTACTACTCACTCTTCTTTCCTCTTCGCAAGTTCTCTTCTTTTCCTCTTTCACGCAATCTTCTTATCTCAGAAACCACTTCTCTTTATGTCAATATATTAAACGACTTCAATGAAATCCTCGAAAGCGTTCACCATTTAAGCAATAAGTCAAAACTCTAGCTTCAAGAATTACTATCCTACTCTAAATAGTGGTGATCTTAAATGAAATGAGCATTTTACTACAAAAACAGAGCCTTCAAAGAGTACTTTGACTAATTAGAAACGTGAATACAAATGTGAATAATGATACCACTAAAATATCAAGTGCTTTAAGATAGTTACCAATGCTCCAAACCTAGGAACACAACTACTTGTTCATCGGAGCTAATTCTTACTAATGAATTAGACATTCCTGAAATTGTAACCTTTCCACTTTATCTTCAAACAAGGAAAACA
Source organism: Erythroxylum plowmanianum (assembly GCA_025531925.1). Lineage (NCBI taxonomy): Eukaryota > Viridiplantae > Streptophyta > Magnoliopsida > Malpighiales > Erythroxylaceae > Erythroxylum > Erythroxylum plowmanianum. Next base: position 2,685,692 of record JANVCQ010000232.1, read on the forward strand.
AATGATCCTATCTTCACTCAAGACATGCAAGATACTTTCGTACTATAGCTTTCCATTCACTTTTTTTCATTTCAGGGTTTGTCAAAGCACGAGGAGGAATATCATTATATCCCTTAGCTAAGTGATCAAGTTGCATATCTGAGATAAGTATCAAATCGTTATGCTATCCTTGAGCACGAGAAACACAAGAAGGGCCTCTCTCATGAAACAAACAACGTTGATGAATTTAATGAATTAGTTTTCATTATGCTACAGTAACATATGCATATTACTGTAGCATAACATGCACTCTCTTGCGTGATTTCGAAGAAGAGATGGTGATGGACCTGTTATGTTTCAACGCAAATAATAGCAGTCAAGCAACGAGTTACAACACACACATAAGTAGATGAAAACAAACTTGAAAATCACAGAAGATTGAAAACTCAGGAGAGGGCAGAAGACGCAGAAATCACAACTGATAGAAAACGCAAAAAAAAGCCGAAGACGACAAAAGACTAAGTGATGGAGAAATAGCAAAAGAGGCTGAAGATGTAGTTGGCGCTGGGAAATCATTTTGTTTAAATATAAAAACCTGTTTTCAAAATACATCTAAACCTTTTTTTTATGTTTTTAAAAAAGCATTGCCTTTTTTTTTTACAACAAACAAGGAAAACATTCTTACTCAAACAAGTTTTGCGAGATTGTTTCAATTTTTACAAAAATAACAATGAAAAACCAAAAAAAAAAGGAACCAAACACTGCCTTAAAGTTTAAAATATTAAACTGATATTAGACCATCATAAAATAAACTAAAAAAAAATTAAAATTAAAAATTTTAAAGAAATAAATTATTTGTACTTATAAAAGAATTTGAAGTTTAATTAAAAAATATTGTTAAATGAAATTCAATTAAGTTATTTTGGTTTACAATAATTAATATATTTACAAAAACTGATCAATTAATTAATAAATTTATTGGTTTTTCAACAGCAAAAATTATTAAAGCAAACTTAATCAAAAAGTTAGATAATTTAAATTTTTGATAGTTAAACCCATCAAATCGATTGAATTTTTTAATCATTAATTAATTCTATTAACTTCAAATGTGGTTGGATTTAAACTATATCCTTATCTGTAGATATAATTATGAGTGTTTAGATTTTTTTTAGTTGATGAATGATTTAAAAAAACAAAATAAGATCTCTAACCGACACGAGACATGAGTAGCTATATCCACTCCAAAGGCTTCGGAGCTAATCCACATATGGTGGGATCTAGGCTTTAGTCTTGACGTTAATGTAGATGAAGCTGGATCTTAAGAGACATGGCTTGGGCTTCCTTGTGGATCAGTCGGTCCAACTAAGTTTAAATTACAACTTACCACTAATTATTTAATTTGAGTAGTAAAAAGTTTTTAAGTTTCGATTGAGCGAAATGAATTTTAGTTGGCATAATTTAAAATATTGGGATAATAAATTAAACAATGACTAATTTTTTAAATTTTTTAAATTTAATATTAAAATTTTTAAAAATTCAATTTAATAACAAATTTTAAAATTTGTATAATTTAGGTCAAAATGTTATTTTTCTTACGTGAAATATCCACCAAATGTCACGTAAATGTCTATTTATCAAAACACATTATCAAAAACAATGTTTTGACATGAGATATATAAAATTTAAAAGATTAGTGCCAAAATTGAAAAATTTTAGAAATTTTAACACTAAATTAAAAAATCTTGAAAGATTATATACTTTTGAATATGATTATTTTAAAATATTTTATATTATATTTTTATTTAAAAGAAAGACAAACGCATTATATACAAAAATAAAATTGCAATTTTAGTTGAAATCTTAACTTATTTTTGTATATAATTTTTTTAATTTTAATGATGTGATAATTTAATATATTTAATAATCATAAATAGTTTTAAATATTGAATCCCAATTAAAAGTTGCAAATGGATAATGCTTGGTCCAGATGATCAGATCATAACACTGACTCACAAACTAGATTAAGCTACTGAAGAAGAATTGCACTGCAGCTTCCATGAAGCTTTAGGATTTGCGTGTTGTCTGAGTTTAGCATAAAGTTGGTGGTTCACATGTTTCTGTCAGTTCATCAATCGAACCAAGTAATGTAAACTTGTGTTCGCCTCTTTCTCAAAGCCCCACGTAACATTTTATCAGTCGCTGTCCCTTATGTTGGGTTTTAAATGCTTTGCCTGCCAGATATGTGGCCATGGAGCTCCAACCTTATGGTCGACTCGACCTAAATTCAATAGGACGAGCTTGAATCAATAAGCTGAAGTATATTTTTGTTACGATCTAATTGTGCCACGTCGGCAATAAAAGAAACTGACGTGGGATTTACAGACTTATAAGCTTTTCTATCATTCAAGCTAGTTTTTGGGATTGGTTATTTTATAAGACCTGTAATAATTGGTATCAGAGCTAACACCACTTTTTTAAATCTTCGTGTCATGCCTACGAATAGTGACTCCGGCATTGTAGTGTTCGCTCGGGATTAGAAAAAATCTAGCGCACAGCTAGCCCGTTGATACTTGGGTGGTCATCCTAGTATAACAGTATTTGCCTGGGGCTAAAAAAGGTCTAGCACACAGCCAACTTGTTGGTGCCTGGGTTGGGAAGCGTAGTGGGATGTTATGATCTAATTGTCCTATATCGGTAATAAAAGAAACTGATATGGGGCTTATAAATTTATGAACTCTCCTACCCTTCAAGCTAATTTTTGAGGGTGGTTCTCCAATAAGACCAGTAGCAATTGTAAATCTAACATTTACAATAAGATTCAAATTCAACGTCTACGTTTTTAAGACATTCGAAACATATTTTAAGTGAATGAAAAAAATAACGGAGTTAACTCTTATTAATTAAACGTTATATTAATATTAACGTAATTTTTTTAGTTTTTAAATAAAAATATTTAAAACTTACATATATGAACTCATTGTCGCGTAACAAAGCTTTTGATTAATTTAAAAAAATTATGTGATGGTAGGACTCACTTGTTATTAAAAAATTCAAAAATAATATCATGTTAACATTGACATAATATTTAATTAACGAGGAGTTAACTCCGTCAAATTTTCCATCTATTTAGTGTCTGTTCTAAATATGTAGAAAATGTTAGGGTTTAATTTGAACATTTTAAAATATTAAGTCCAAGTTGAAATTTGTTATACAAATTATTAAATATACATAAAATTTTATTTAGTACACATTAATCCTTAAAAATAGTACAAAACATTGGTCCAACTCCAACATTTTTTTTTTTTCTAGCTTTAATCAAAAGGTGAAGCATCTTTGTACTTGCTTACGTAGGTGGGTCATCACAACTGTCACATATTTCAAACATTGGACCATATACTAAGCGATAATGGATAGGTTTGGATGACTTGCAACTTGCAATGTATTTTCTGCATCACTTTTGGATTTTCATGTTCATGGTTTAGACAACTATTCAAAGCTTCTGGACTCCAAAAGCTATGTTTCTTTGTTAGGTATAGTTTACAAGTTCTGTATCGGTCTCTTCTTCCATATCCAAGAAATTCAAATGTGCTCGTATTCACTTTATCGCCACGAATATGCTTCTTTGTTTATTTCAATTAAAAAATAACGATGAATCTTATACCAATTAATCGCGATTCATTCCATCTCTTACATTCGAATCGAACTAATTGATTTTAATTCAAACTAATTATATTATTATAAATCGGATTTAAGAATTGAGTTAAATTATCATATTGACAATGTTTTAAAAACTAAATTGAAAGTTTAAGACAAGATATTTAATCGGTTAAAGATTGAATAAAGTTAAACAATTTAAAAAATAATTGAAAAAGACTGTCTTTATCTATCAAAAAATTTAAAATTTAATTTTAAAAAATATTTAAAAAAATATTAATCTATTTATTTTGGTTTATAAAGATGGATTAATTTATAAAAAATAACCGATTAATTTATAATATAATCAAATTTTAACAACAAAAATTATTAAACTAAATCAGACTAAAAAATTAAAAACTGAACTAAAAAATTGTTTGGTTCAAAATTTTTACTATTGAATTAGCTAAATCAGTTCAAATTTTAAAATATTATATATAAGTGAAATTTAATTAATTTATACACAATACTTATATTATGCATATTAATAACTTCAAAAGGTTACTTATAATATATACATATGTGAGTGGATCGTATGTATAAAGAAAGAAGCGGCTAAAGCCGAGAGTTGGAAAAGATAACCCAAAGCAAAGTTCTGAACCCCAATACCCCAACAAAGCAATGGGTTGCTTTATACACACACTTTGGAGAGACGTACGTAAAAAGAGGAAGATGCTTTTGGGATCTGTGCACTGACAATGAAATTTTCTTTTTCTTCTTCTTCTTCTTCTTTTTTTTTTTTAATTTATGTCTAGGACCGTGTTGGGTCAGATTTGGGATTGTTTTAATTTGATTTAAAGCTTTTTACGGTTGATAATCTGAAATTAAAACTATATATTTTTAATTATTAGACTCGATTGAATTTATTAAAATTTTGATTTTATCAAATTTTTAAACTAAAAATAGCATAACAACTCTATTAATAAAATACAACTTAAACTGTAATATTTTGAAGCATTCAAATTAAACTTTATCATAATTAAAACATTCCGAAGAGATCTTAAATGAAAATTTTGGTGAAGTTAATTTTCATGTCATGTTAATATTAATATCATATTATTTTTATATTTTTAAATAGAAAATATATTTTATTATTATATAATTAGTTTTTTTAGTAAATAAAAAAGTAATACCACATTAATATCGATATAATATTTAACTAATAAGAATTAGCTCCCATAAAATTTCTAATTATTTAGGATTCGAATTTAGAATTTTAGCCACATTTTGCATGTTGTCACTATCTTTTTATATTTGTAGACTAGACATGGAAGTATGGCCAAAAGATACGCAAAAATATACAAATCTCGACTTATAGTGGATTTATTACGTGTATTGGATGGAGTTTTAAAAGGAATTTGACAAATAACTTATCAACTGTTTTTAGCTTATTGACTAAAAGTTAAATTTTTTATTCTTTTAAAAAGTTATTGATGTATTTGACGAATGACTTATTAGTTAGTTTATTTAACCTCAATAAGTTAATATTTAAAAGCTCCATAAAAAGAGCTTTTAGAATTAGTTGTTTACCTAATGACAATATTGCCCTCTACTTTACTCTCTACTTTTGTTGTGTGTTTTTAAAGTTGGCTTTTTTTAATCGTACAATTATGTCATAAAGTTTGAAAGAATATAATTAAGGGGTTAATTAAACTTTTTAATCTTTATTTAATTTTATGCTCTTTTAATTTTTTTAAATCATGTCCTCATGAATCATGTTACACATCAATAATTAATACTTAATAGTTAATTTTTCAAACATCTTTAATAAATAGTTGATGTT
>JANVCQ010000232.1:2699265-2727293 GCA_025531925.1 Erythroxylum plowmanianum
ATGCATGTTTATAATTTTATTTCTAAAATTACCCTTTAATTTCTCTCACATCCTAATTATACAGATTATATTTTTAAAGCAATTCACCATACAATTAATAAGGGTAAATCAAACATTTCACTAACTTTCTTAATAAGTATGCATCTCTCTAAAACGACATTTATTTTGGATAGAAAGAAGTATAAGATATAACATATTAAAAATGTCTAATATTTTAAATTTTTTAATTTCCTCTCTATCATTTAAAATAATATCTATCAACTTAAAGTCTTAAACACTTGATCTTGGACATGAAATTTTCTGTTCCCAAATTTGTGTAACAACCCTATTTTATTGAATCCAAGTCATTCATTTTTGTAGGACCTATATAAATAAATAACTTGGATCTAATGAGACAGAGTTGGTATACAAATTTAGGGACAGAGGATCTGTCTCCTTGATCTTGATGGTGCACGTCTTAGTCAATCAAACTCTGATTTAAATAATATCCGTCCGATGCTCTGTACCTGTCAAGATGCTTTCAATGGATTCCAAACATTATAAACCATAATCTAATTAATTTTAATACCATATTTTAACTATAATTTAACAGGGCCGTTGTTAATACTATTTCGAGTTATGACGAGGACAAGACGTATACTTTCTAGAAGACATAGTACGTGGCTATATAATGACCTTGACCTTCAAAAGCGACACTCTAGCTATCGGCGAGGTATGCAAGTTCGTAGCTATGGAGCATATCATTAATACGTTTTGTTAATTAATTAATCACAATATCAGTATAATTAATCAATCATTATCTTCTTGATTATGTAGTGAATAAGTTGATAAGAAATGTCAAGATATAGGAATAGGATAGCACAACATTTTATAATAAATAGACAAGACACAATAATTAATTATATAGAAAATTACAAAATATAAAATCTTAATTTGTGACAATCATGGATGTGATTTATGTTAATTAATTATTATTATTACGATAACTTATTGGCATTAAATTCCTTTGTTTGTTTATAAGTAATGAAGTGTTATCATGATTTTACACAATAAATTAAGATAATAGAACTAAATTTTTCTTTAATTAAGGAGTGTATGTTTAATATTTGTAACTTTAAATACTATAGATTATTAGTAATTTTTAAAACAATACAATGAAAGTCAAAAATTTATTTATTCATTAATGTAATAATTATATAAAAACATCAAGAAAGTCTGATTAGTTCAGGGTAACTTTGTTAGTAAATTAAAATATTACGGAACTAATTAGTCATTAATTTACCTAAATCAAGATTATTATCTATTGATGTTATGTCTTTTCAAGTCCAACAATTATATGAACGGACGATTACTCAATCAAACGTCCTAATTTGATTTAGACCTGTGAAGATATGTTGATAAACATTATTGAACATAATTCTCTACGAAGAAATGAGAACTTCAAAAAGTTTGAGAAGTATTCAAACGAATTAAGTATTTGTTTAGTTGAGTTTATATTAGTAGAACTTTTTTTTTCTGTAGATCTTTTTTAGAAAATTTTTTTAAGAAGTCAATTGATTGTTTAGTTGTTATTTAAAAAAGATTTTTTTTGAAAGAGCTTCATACAATAGATTGTTTGACAATATAAAAATAAAAAATATTTTTAATTTTAACTATATTTTATTTTGTAATAAAAATTATTTATGTTTATAAATATTATTTAAAGTATATTAAACAATATGCAAAGCACAATATATTAATTAATATATAATTTTGAACCATGTAAACCGTAAATAAAAATATATCTAACGAAATCTTTTATATGGATTATTACATAAGTAAAACTAATATAAAAAATAAATATTAAAACATATAAAAAGTTAAATAATATTATATAAATCTCAAAATAAACGTGAAAATGAGTTTGTTGGTATTGTGGGAATTATGTGTAAAACGTAAAGACAAAATGGACTAAAAAATAAACTCATTAATTAATATGAAAAATCAACTTGAAAAAATATATTTTTTAGAAGCTTCAAATTTAAGATTCTTAAAAAATCTAATTTTTGTTTAAAAAAATCATATCTATTAAAAAAGCACTTTTTTATTTTACAATTAAACACTTATTTTTCTAAAAAATGGCATTTATACTAAAAAAATACTTATTAATTTTTCAAATGTTCATCTAAACAGGCACTAAAGTCTTATATAACAAAATTGTGATTCAAGCCACTCAACATTTCTAACCATAAGATCAGTTATAACACTTCATCCTATTCCGATGCTACTAACTACAGGAAAAATCTTCTGAATATCCCGATCTGTTGTTCCGACAAATCTTTACACAATCATCAAAACCTAAAACATTTCGACCAATACTAAACGTTTACGTATCAATACACCACCAACATTTACGGCAAAAGAAAGTGTATACAAAGTTGAGGATGGCAACCTACTTGGAGGCTGCTTGGAAAATGCCAATTAGAAAAGGAACAAAGCTTATGTTGACAGTATTTTTTAAAAAATTAATAAAATACTATTTATCAAAATTTAAAGTGAAAACATTTAAGAATGGGTCAAAATAAAATAAGTTAACGTGTAGCACCTGAAGTGAGAAAACAAGGTAATTCCATTTTTTTTCTAAAAGTTTGGGCCCATTTAAGACGAAAAGCTTACTTTCATGCAACCAATTCACGCCTCATGGAAAAAGAAAAACCACATGTGTCTACATCAACTCGAAAGCGACCACTTTGTCCATTTCGGATAGACAAAGACCTCATATAAGCATACGTGCCTTTTTTTGGACTGCTCATTTTCTCTTTTTTACTAAGATTTACATTTTAATCCTTTAGAAATAAAATAATCCAAATCCTAAAAATTTAGGCAAATGTGTCAATTTTTAAAAAATATTTTAAAAATTTTGGATTTTGAAACTTAAAATGAATTTATAAATGTTGAAATATAAATAGTAAGAGTTTATCCCACATTAGAGAAAGAAAGGAAAGAAGACTAATATATAAGTCTAGTGGATTACTCCACCTATTATCAATTAATTTTAGGATGGAACCTCACTTAGATTTGTATATGATCTAACTTTCTTTCTCGTATAGATCCGTAGGCTTATTATAAATTCTAACATGATATCAGAGCATGTTGCTCTTATGTTAGTCGTTAACATCTCGAAATGATATATTAAGTCACGTGTTGGACTCACATGTGAGGAAATGTGTTGAAATATAAAGAGTGAGAGTTTGTCCTACATTGGAGAAAGAGAGGAAGAAAGACTAACATATAAGTCTAGTGGATTACTCCACCTATCATTATTTGATTTTAGGATAGAATCTCACTTAAACTTGTATGTGATTTAACTTTTCTTTTTGTATGAACCTGTAGGCCTATTGTAAATTTTAATAATGAAATTCTTTAAAAAACCCATAAATTTGATTGATTTTAAAGAATTATTAATTTATCTATCGTTCCGGGAAATTGAGGGATAACGTGACCAAGGCACACGGTATTGGATTTTCTCATCAAGCTGTTTATCTAATGGACGACATATGATCACCAATCAAGGGGTGCCAATATGTAGAGGAAGTACATAATTTTGTTGTACATTGCTATATACACTATAAATTCCTCCCAAGTCTTCCTCCCTTAGCTTTCCTGCAAATTTCAATGCGATGACAGTGACAACGTTGAGAGCGACCGTAGTTTGATGGGTACATCAACTGGGCCCCACATCACATGCCTCCACCAATCGCTTAACAAAAGGAAACTGTAATAGGGGGGACCACGTTAAGAAAAGTGTAGGGGACCAAAACCTTTTGACATGAACAGTTTTTTCCTTTATTTTGAAGATTATTTTGTTTGGAAGCAAAAGTAATTGGATGCTCTGTTCTGTTTCCCACAACAAAACACTATCAGGAAAGGAAAAAAAAAGGCATATACCCGCCACACAGCTTAAAAATAAACGGTAAATTCAGTGCACTAGTCAAGTCCAAATCTAAAGGAGAAAGTAAAAGGAGATTAAGGTCCTATTTATCAATCAACTGATTACATTAGCTGTTAGCTGATTTTATTGGCTATTAATTGATAGCTGATTCTATCAACTGATTTAACCAGCGGATTGCATTAGCTGCTTATCATTTGATGTTTGATAAAATTAGCTGTTTAGTATTAGCTATTTATGTATAAAATAACTTATAAGGACATTACTTTAAAAAATTATAAGGGTATGAATATTATATATTTTAATATTTCGTTGAATATTCTTATAGGAATTTAGATTTTAGATATTTAATTATACAAAAATCAAGTTTATAACTCTAATAAAAATATAGAACATATAATAATATTAATAATAATAATAACAACAACAACAACAACAACAATAATAATAATAATAACAATAATAATAATAATCCAAAATTAAATTTTCTATTAATATGATACATCATATTAGTATTTTTCATATAATATATATGAATTTTATTATTTAATAAATTAAAAATAACTTATAAGGACATGATTTAATAAATTTTACAATTAAATATTTAATTTTACAAAAATTAAAAATAGAACAAAAATTAAATTTTACAAAAAAATTACAAATGTTTCATGCATAATTCATAAGCATAATATACAGTGATGCATGACATAATTAATTAATTTTAATTAGACATAAATTGACTTATAAAAATTAATTAATGTATATAAAACTTAGAAAGCCCAAAACCATGGACGTCTAGTGCCTTTTCTCGCTAGTATAGAGTAGCTTTTCAACATTCGGCTGATTGGAATAAATAAGCTATTTATATATCTTCTTACCAAACAAGAATTTTAGCTGTTTGAAATAGTCAAATAGCTGAAAGACTTTAATCAGCTGAAAAATAACTGATTCCTTAGTTACCAAACGCAACCTAATTCTACTATTTTTGTTTTTATGTGTTATCTTGTGTCTTTCTTTATCTATCCATTTATTAACAGAAACGAAAACAATTACAATAGATGGAGAGTTAATCGAAGTTTTAAAAGGGATTTTAAAAAAATTAAGAGAAAAACTTCGAAATAAGAATGTACAACATTTACTAATTTTATAATACTAGTTAGGAATAAAACTATTCATTATCGGATCTCTCCGTTTCTTTTGAATAAGCGGAACTTTCATTGAGTTAAAAATTTTAATTCGTTTTACACAATTTTATAATATTGATTAAAAGTATACAGATTATTAAAATTAAAATTTATTTTAAAACCGTTAAACTATAATTATAGTTCTCTACTAGTTAAAAGTAAGGTTATATATTATTGAATCTTTTTAGACTTCACATTTTAACGATATTTCTATCGGGTGTTGTTGTTGTGTAAACTATAATTATAATTAATTACATTTGAGTGATTAAGTATAACACGAAGGATCGATGGAATTGACCCTTTGAACTATATTTTTAATTAATTTTGAAATGTATTTACAATAAATTAAAATTTATTTATTTTATTGATATTTTATTTTAAATTTATATTATAAAATTGAGAAAACATATTCATAATTGTCTAATTTTTAAAAAAATTTAATTTAGTATCAGACTTTTAAAATTTTTAATTTAGTGATTAATCTTTTAAAATTTATATAACTCAAGTTAAAATGTTATTTTTAATGTTGTAACACATTTCTTAAATATCACATAAATATCTATTTATTAGTCAAAATTGAATGTATGAATTTGAAAAAGGTTAATTATTAAATTAATAATTTTGATACTAAATTAAAAAATATGAAAGATTAAATACTTGAGTTTGTGTTTTATAAAATTAAATAAAGTTTAATATTTAAAATAGAAATTTCTCTGTTAATTTCTACAATTATATATTTAGTAGGAAATTGACTTTAAGGGAAAATGATTTTTGTGAAGCTAAATAAGCTTAGGGATAACCTAGTACATTTGACCTTAACTTAAACTTCTAATTAAGTTAATTAGATATCGATAGTCACAGTCAGGGTCCCATCGCCGTACACGTGTAAACGAAGAGCGCACAATCACGAAAAGCATGTCAGATTACCAGAGATGAGTGCCTCTCCGTCTTCGCTTGTCGCCAAAATACCCGTACGCCCGAAATGAAACAAACTAAAAAAGGTTGTTTTTTTGGAAAAAGAAAAAGCAGTATTTAGTTTTTTGAGGAGCACATACGTCATACGTGTGCATTCCTCGTTTTCATGGCTTATTTGGCTTCTTCTGCAGATTAGTGCCTATTCTCTAGCAGGCTTATTAAGTTGTCATGATGACCAGTTTCCGTATGCATTAAAAAAATGTAAAATTTTAATTATTCCAGGGATAATTGTTCAAAGAATTTAAAATTTAATTAATAATTATTAAATAAAAATTAATTTATTTATTTTAATTTATAAAACTTATTAATTAATAAATTGATTAATTTTTAACGAGAAGAATTATTTAAATAAATCAAACCTAAATGATAAAAGGTTCAAAATTTTTACAGTTCAACCAGTTAAACTGATTAAAGTACAAAATTAAACATAATATATTAATTAATAATTTATTTATCTATTAAATTTGTCTACATCAAGGAAATTATTACAAATACTCTTACATCTTTTTGCACTTAATTTAATATATATTATGTATCTTTTAATTTAAAATTTTAGTTACCCTTATCTTAATATGATTAATCCATATTTAGGTGACATTATAATTCTAAAAAAGATTCTCATTTACAAAATGAATTTATTTATTGTAAAAATTTGCAATTAGTAAAAAATCAAATTTCCAACAATTTCCAACAATTTATATGAAAACCATAATTTTAGACTGATCTTAAAAATAATAAAAAAGATCTTAAAGTTTATTCAATTTTGTAACACTGTCTTAAATTTTAATAAATAGCGCTAAAATATTATAATTTTTAATTTTTTGAAAAATAATTTAACATTAAGTTAATGTGAGCGTCAAGCCATATTTGTATTTTTGACATGTACCTATCATGTATTATATTTATATTACATATTGATTTATTATTTGATAAATTAAAAACATAAATTTTTTTAATTATTTTATAAATTTTTATATTTTAATTTATTAAATAATATATTATATATAATATATAATAATCACATCATAAATATATTAATTTAATGTAGTTTATCGTATCATTCACATTAACAATTTGTCAAAAATTAAAAATTTGGATATTTTAGTGATTTTTTTAAATTACATTATTATTATAAATTTAAATAAAATGAAAAATTTTAATTAATCCTAATATAGTTTAAGTAAAATGAAATTTTTTTAATTAATCCTAATATAATTTTCCACAGGATTTAATGATATTTAATAAGTTATTTAACTGATAAAACTTAATTTAATAAGTATTTATTATTTCCATTCTTGAACTTTGTGTCACTAAAATGAGATTAGTAATGTGAACACGAAAATGACTACATTGTATGGTCATGGTAACGGACGAGAACATTAAGGCTGCACCAAAACCAAAACGCTTCTTTTTTTTTTCTTTCGTAAAGGAAAAAGGAGTACATGGGTTACAAAATAAGTCTGAGAAAATAGATCTCCGACAGATCCTCTGAGAGAATACTAAGACACACGTTAGGTGGAGAAACAAAGTAAGTGACACCAATGTCAGATTGACCGGCCTGAGTAGCGAGCCAGTCCGTATTTCTGTTGCTTTCTCGATACATATGACGATGAACAACAATCCAGTTCCGATTAAAGAGTTACAGGATACCCATAACTATAAGGTAGCTTCTTTTCGTATAAAGCATCAACTTCATTATTAACGTCTTCAACTTTTGAGAGCATTCGGAAAATCTTAAAACATTCCTTTTCTATTTGGTATTTTCTTTAGTAAATGGAAAATTTTAACTTTTTTCACCTTGTGATGGAAATTATAGCATAAGCCAATATGAACATTAAAATTACAATTTTGTTCACACAAGTTAATTTTGTTGACTTGTTAGGAGAAAATTATCTAATAAATTAATAATTAATAATTAAATGTTATATTTTATTTAAGTGATATGTGATGCCTCCGTTTAAATAATATTTGTAAATTTTAACATATTTAAATAATAATTAATATTTTTGAATTATTAAAAATAAGTTAACATGTTCATGCACAAAGTCCTTAGAGACATTTTTGTCTTTTTCCTATTAAGTGGACAACTATTAATTATAATTATAATTTTTAATAAATTATCAGTTAAGTTATATAATTTGATCCAAATAAAAATAATAAAGTGATCCAATAAATTATCTAGATTAATAGGTCGAACTTCGAGTTAAATAAAAAAAAAATTTTTTTAGTGTAGATCTGATTCATATCGACCTTATAATGAAAAAATCCAATATAGAAACTATATAAAGATTAGAGTCTCCTATTGTACATGACATTATCTTTACAGCATGAGTTATTTATTTTAGGATAATTTTTATTGAAGAGTTTATCAATTATAAAAAAACTTATTATTTTGAGTAAATTAAAATAATTAAAAAAAGAGTTTTACGCTGAAATGTAAGATTCAGTCCTTTCACATCGATCAAACATCACTCTTCCTGACTAACATCAAAGCCTGCAATTATTTCAAAAAGCTGACTGAAAATTCATCTGAAACTTCAAGATGCTTTGAACCCTCGCGAGGAAAGAAAGTTGGTGACTGATTTTACACTGTTATTAAAAGAAGAGAAGGAAAGAAGAAAGGAGAGAGCATGGATTGAAGAGAAGAAACATAAAAGAGATAAAGAAAAGCCATTATGGTTATGGATTGATTGTTTTTCTCCATTACAGGAACTGGCCTTTGTTCGAATGGATTCCACCATTTTTCCGTTTTCTTCAAACCCTTTACAGCACAGAGTGAGTCTTCCAATTACAACCCAATCATTACCCGCACGATTCAAGAGAGCATTTATCGTCATCTTTCTTTCACACAATCCCTACGTAAAAACTGTTTCTCACTCTCTATCTATGGCTTTTATTAATCTTCCACTCCATTTTTTGATCTTCCTTCAACTTCCTTTTCTGTCATTTTTCACCATTACAATCCATCTTCTTCTTATTCTTCTTCACGATCCATGTTATGGACCACCATCAACGTCTTTTTCTCCAATTCTAACCTTTTACACAAATGGAGACCAAAACATGGCTTTAATTACGTAGAGATACTCAAAATACGTACTAACTTACAAAATTCTTGCAGCTCTCTCTATAACTTACATACGTTTCTTATTGAAGCTTTATTTTTGTTTTTATGGCCTGAATCCTCGAAGAGACAAGGGCTAGTTCCATTGATCTGAGCAGTACCATGGAAGCGTAGGCGGTTGCTCATCGGAAAAGAAATTACAGGCCTCTTCACTGCTGAAGAAATTGTGCTCTTCCAGCTTCACGAAGGAGGATAGGGCACATGGTTTTGAGAACTGGAAACAGTTCAGTGAGGAAGAAGAGGAGAACTTGATCGATGGAGATAAGGGTGGAGACATTATGAGTTCCTGCGTCTGCGTGTGGTTTTGGAGAATCCCAGGTGAAGAAATGGCCTGGTTCGGACTGCTGTCTTCGTTCAAGATCGCGCTCGAGTCACTATCCGATGACCCGTCTTTGAAATCTGGGAAAAGAGGTGCAGCTATTACTTCATTGCAATTGCTGTTAGTTGTGGAGTTGAAGTTCTCGTAGCTCAAGTCCCGAGTCTCTGGAACTCTAACAGAGCTAATAAGTGGAGGCTGTTCACTGACGACTTTATCCTCCGATTCTTGAAGGATTATCTCCTCTTTAACAGACACAGTGCTCTCTGTGTTGTCTTCTTTAAGCTTCGCTTTCAGTTCTCCTATCTGAGTCAAAAGAACCAAGATTAAACTTGATCAGAAAAATAACACAATCCCTAAAGTCCAAAGTAAGAATCTTTAGCTAACTCGCATTGTTCAGTGAATAAAAAGTTTGAACTTTATACCTCTTTGAGAAGTGCTTCATTGTCATGTTGGAGTGTATCATAGTTGACCTTAAGAGATTCATAATTTGCTTTGAGATGACCATAATCTCTCTCCAGTTGTTTGGTCTTCCAACGTGCACGGCGGTTCTGGAACCAAACTGCAACTTGTCTTGGTTGCAACCCAAGTTCTTGAGCCAGCTTCACTTTTCTCTCTGGTTCAAGCTTGTTCTCAACCTCGAAATTTTTCTCCAAGGCCTTGACCTGATCTACGTTTAATCTTCTTTTCTTCTCAGCGACATGACCGGATTCTTCTATACAACCTTCTTCTTCTAAACCATCCAACATGGACTGGAAATCCCTGCTATAAACACGGTTGCTGTTCCTCGGACTGGTCTCGTCTGTACACAACAGAAAAAGAAAAACACTTTTTTGAGTTTTGGTGGATCGCGCAATTTATATAACCAGACCAATCCAAAAGCTGAAAGCATACTGCTTTAAAAACTGCAAGTTGGGGTTTGAGCATAAAAATGAAAAGCTAAAGCATTTAGGAATATCACATGATGGGTTGTCTGGATTTTGGACAAAGAATTTTAAGAAAAGGAAGATGATTGGTGTCGGTTAATGACCTGTAGTTGGACACATGGACATGAAAGCTCCAAGAGAATCTGAGCTGCCAAGTTTCTTCATGACTGTAACAATGAGCAGATCTTCTGTAACTAGATCAGGGCCCGAGTGTGGCTTTGTGTGATGTTAATGGGATCTCTTTAAGAGCTCAGAGCAGTGTAAGTTATGTAAACAAGATTGAATCTTTCTTCACTTGCTGGAACAACTCTCATTTAAAAAGCAAGACCAGCTTGTACAATACTGTTTCTGTATCATACAACTGTACAACCACTGATCTCTCTTGGCTCTCCCATCTTTCTCCTTCTTCAACACTTCTTCTCCCCCCTCTGTACCCATCTAAAAAGAAAACAAACCAAACCACCCCAAGAAAACCCAAAAACCAAAAACTTCTTAATCAAGCTATGCCAATACACAAAACCCCATCACATACACACAAGAGAAGGTGACCAATTCAAGAAACCCTTCCTCTCTAACAACACCCTCCTCTTTATATCACTAACTAAAACCAACTAAGCTAAGCTATACACACAATGAGTCTAGGACTGTTCATCCACAGAAGAAAAGGAGGGAAGAGGAGGAGAAGAAGAGTAAACCAGTTCACAACCCAGCTGGCCACTCACCATTTCAAGTGTCTTTAAATAAACAAACTGGGGTCAGATTGAGAGTTAGAATCTGACTTGGGTTAGGTGCAAGTTGACGAGTGTTTCGGCAAATGAAATGAACACAAAATTCAGTTCAAATGAGAATTTCGAGGTTTCATGTTGTGGACCGTTTTAGTGGGAGATATTTTGCCTTTTTCTTGTGTGTTATATAATTTTATATATATATATGGGTACGGCTCGGCTCCATGTGAGCCGTTGTAGATTTCCGTCTGGCGTCAGCGTATCGTATACACTGTCATTTACGATCTACACTTTGTGGTCGGTGCGGTTAATCGGCGATTTTATGGAATTTTTCTGCTTTAATAATTAATACAATTTATATATTTCAATAAATAGTTGATGATGATTTATATGAACTAGTTATTTATTTTATAAATAATTAAATCATTTATTTTTAAATTATAATTTATTAAGTAATTAAATAAACTTATCACTTAATTCTAAATTATTTTTAAAGTAAAATTTTTAAAAGAATTGTTACTTTTATTCACATATTACACGTTTCAAAAGATAATGGTTAAAAACAAAATTTTAAGAATTGGATCAGAAGTTAAATCGATAAGACAAGAAGTTTAACATTTAAAAAGTTTCATCTTAAAATTGACTAAAGATTGAATAAAACTAAAAAAAATTGAAACAATTAAAAGATATTATTTTTACTCATTAAAAACTTTGAAGTTTTATTTAACTTTTTATTAAATAAAAATTTATTTATTTATTTTAATTTATAAGAACTTATTAATTAATAAATTGATTGATTTTTTAACAATAAGTGTTATTAAAATAAATTAAACGAAAAAATTTAACAATCTAAAATTTTTACAATAAAATAAATCAAAATAAAAATTTGACGGTTTAAAATTTTTACGATTAAACTGATAAAATTAGTTAATTTTTTAAATCACCGAACTATTATATGTATTGTGATACGTGTGCAAATTGAGCTAACTTTATTCTTTGAAGCTAAAAGTATAGGCTCGTAGCATTTTCCTTGATATTGAATATGGTTAAATTACTAACTAAATTAAATTGAAATTAGCACTTATTTTGTGAGCAACTTTTCGTAAAAGGGATGGGACAACTACCACTAATCACATCTTCTAAACTACTTTCATTCATGAAAACAAGGTTTTGTCTTTTAGTTTCTTGAATTACTCCTAATTAGTCTTCTAGACTTAGACTCTATTGGCTTAAGTTAATACTTTAGGTCGAATCAATTTAAATTTTTAACGAAATTTTATAACAACAACAACGGCAACACTTAATAAAAGTCTTGTTAAAACAGGAGACTTTGAGATGTCCAATATCATGCAATTTTACGTCTACTTGATTGAAAGATTGTTTCTAATAAATCAATAAGTAATACAAATTAATGATAATATAAAATATAAATAAATACGTATAAATAAAATATAAAAATATGTAATGTACTACATGATACAATACATATAAAATATGATAAAGTTTAAAAAAATAATAAGTAAATAAATACACAGACTAGAAAAAAGATAAACATAAGAGTAAATCAAATCAGCCATTATAAAAAAATAATTAGACTAAGAAAGAAATTATTTATGCCAAATTATTAGGAGTGAATTACTGCATAATAAAAAAGAAGCTAATTCTAAAACAAAAGATTCAGTAGTAGGAAAATGTTTAAAAGATTAAAAGAACGAGAAAATTTTCTTTGTGTAAGATATTTTATCCGTAATTTAGGATGTCAAAATTTTCTATTTCGGATCATATCCTCGACCATGTATAAGGCATAATTACAATGCCAACTCTATAAGT
Organism: Erythroxylum plowmanianum; assembly: GCA_025531925.1. NCBI lineage: Eukaryota > Viridiplantae > Streptophyta > Magnoliopsida > Malpighiales > Erythroxylaceae > Erythroxylum > Erythroxylum plowmanianum. Next base: position 2,712,271 of record JANVCQ010000232.1, read on the forward strand.
TTTTGGAGTGATACATTGGTCGCAGTGTTTGCTTCAACATGCTCTTCCTATGGCCGTCTCTCATGCTTCACGTGATTAAGAGGATGTGAGAAATTTATTAGTTCTCTTAGGAGTTATCCTTTTTCCACAGTTTCGTGTTAAAAGTATAATAGACATAGACACTTACTAGCCTTTTGAATATCGAACACACCTAGAATATTCTCATACGACTATATGCACAATGTGTTCTTTTTTTTCTTCTAACACATTGTTTTTCTTCTCAGGAGCATCAATCTAGTCAGATTTTGATTTGCAACATTGTTCTTCTCTATATGATCCGATCGATTGCGTAAAGCATGCAGCAACCGATCGATTGCGTAAAGCACACGGTAGCAACGAAACCTAGTTTATAAAGCATAAAAAATTAATTATTTAAATTCTTTATATTATAATTTAATTAATTATTTAAATTTAAATTAAACTTAATTGGAATTTTGTTTTCTAGGAGAAATAAGATAGATATAGTGATTTTCCAATAAGATAATAGGCATACTTAAAAAGTTTTTTGAATAAGTCATAAATTGCGAACGTAATGCTTAATTTAGTGTTTGTTTTATTATGTTCAAATTTGGACTAGACATGCCGCAAATTCTCTTGAAAAAGAGGAGTGCTTTCAAGAATGTAGACTCAGGTGGTGTATGACTGTCGTCAGCTTATGCTATAAATGTGTTAGGTTAAGTCCTACAAGCGTAACATTGTTTAATTTTTAAAATTCTTAAAATTTAACAAGTTATTTAAATTTGTCGACTTCGAATCCTATTCAGACTTTTTTTTTACAAAGGGAAACAAAAACGAAAAAAATCTAATTAGCGCAACGTTCTAGGGTACAAAACTCCTTGCTTGTCTCATTGGATGAGATCCACTACTGACAACGGTAGCTCCTGAAGGTAATGTATGCCTGGACTGGCTCGGGCAGCAAGTGTGGTCAGGTTATCTACACACTGGTTCCCTTCATAATGCACGTGCTGCATCTGCACATTCCAATCTCGTTGGATGAGTTCACGGGTACCTGCTAGTAAAAACATATTCTCATGTAAGTCTGTATTGGAAGAGGATAGGATATTAATGACTTCTAGGGAATCCACCTTGACGATAACTCGACGGTACTCTAGCGACCAAGCCAAGGTTAGGCTCGAGTGAGCTCTCATAGTTCGGCAACTAGCAACGATCCTCGTCCAATATGTTGTATAAATCTATCGCACCACTGCCCGTACTAGTTTCGATTTACACCTCCTGCACTAGCGATGGATGACCTCTTTTTAACCGCTCCATCTATGTTTAGTTTGACCCAATCTTCCGGTAGTTTGGTCCACTCAATTAGGCTACTCATTGATAAACCCTATGTCGGATACACATAGTTTTTCACTGCGTTAGTCCTTACTAACCACTCCACATACTCTATAATTGCTCATTGACCTTCTTTCGGCCAAACAAAATCAGCTTCAAAGAGATTTTTGTTACGTCAATACCACAACATCTAACAGACGACTCCAAAATTGATAGCCTATTCTCCTCGCATCACTTGGGTGTGTTTCATGAGGTTTGATTTCACCCAATCTGCCACATCCTGTTGAAAGAAAGACGTATCGACCACCTCGAGTGGAATTTACGCCAGAAAACTTGTCCAGACCCTTTTTGACTAGGTTGACAACAAGCCTAACATGCACGATTTGCTTCCTCCTTTCCCTCTTCCCGACCTGATTAGCGTAAGTGGTACATTCTTTGTTGCTGTGAAAAGTTCTCTCTTCTTTGCAGTTTATAGATCGCATGAATCCAACCAAATCATGGCAATGTTTACCAATACAATAATAGAAAGGTCCAGCAGTGTTCGGGTTTCCTGTAGCTCACTGGTGTTAAATACGTCCATGGCAAGTTAAAGTTTTTAATGTAAAAATGGATTAGTTCTTAGTATTAATCAATACTTGAAAAGATGTAATTAATTCTTAGTATTACAATAGAACTGTGATTAAACTATTTAATTGGTTTTGTATTAAGGCTCTATTTGTTTTATTCGATTGATTATCATATGTTATTAATATTGTAATCTAACTAGCTCTTAAACTTTATCAAATTAATTAAAATTGAAATAAATTAATAGTCTTAGTCAAATTTAATTAATTTTGTTCAACTTTAAGAACTAAGTTGAATAGTTATGTAAACAACACGTGATTAGTTTACGTCTAATGATCATATTATATATGTTCTATCGATATTTTAACCAAAATTTACGAGGAAATTTTTTTCAAAAATTAAAAATTAGAATGATTTTTTTTCAAAAATTTTGAAAATTAAGAGATTTTTTAAACTACAAAAAAAAAGTTCGACTTTTACCTTTAAATTTATCATTTTTAGATTAATAATTCTTTTTTCATAGAGCTCAGATCAAATGAACTGTGATAAATAAGTCTAGAGACACTCTATGTCTAATTCTCTGTAGTGTGAAAGAAACGTATGTCTCAGCAAACTGTAATCAATCTAAATAGCCGAAGCTTGTGTGGACAGACTTGGATTATGAACTATGCAATAGAATCAGTACGACTCCAAGTTGTGATAAGCAGACACAAAAGCAGGATCGCAGCTGTAACATAGTCATCAAAATTTCAGACCCCACCAGCTCCATTATTGGTTTTTCCATTTCACGTAGATCTTCAGGACCCATGCATCCACATTTTCTTTTGTTTAAGTAGACAGCAACAAGTGTGAATCCAATTCTTGGGTTCTCAAGTTTCAACACTAACTTGCATAAAGGCAAACTGATGAGTTGTTAGCACGAGGGATTTTCCCAAGTTCCCACTACAAATTCAGGACAATCTTAGTCTCTCCCATGGCATTAGAAAGTTGTCAGCTTGAAACTTTTCTCTGTGGATAGCTCATAAGGGCCCTTACTTGACAGGTATATTGCATGCAGGTACAGGTTTCTTCTCAAAGCTCAATGACAGGAACAGGTACAGGTACATGTTCAGATTCAAATCCTGGTGAAAAATGCAAGCTTTTCAACATTCTCTAACGATTAGCACGATTTACTAGGTTCGATAACGAGCTACAAATTAAGAAGTATTTTGCTAGTTAATTGATGACCTAAAATTAAGCGATATTAGTGGAATTCAAAGTCAAGATTTGAGTGCTTAGCAAGTTGGCTAGATCTACTGGAGCCACTTGTAAGAAGCATGAATGAATTGCCTTGCTTATGCTTATACCACCTTTTGTTTTTTTTAAGCTTTATGTGTATATATGAGTATAAAAAACCTGTGATTATGTTACATATTTATTTCCAAATCCTTTCAGGTTTTGATAAATTGATTTAGGTGAATAGTTTAAATGGTAAAGTTAACTTTTAAAGGTTAAAATTACGGTCAGAACGACTAAAATTTAATTAAATTTTGACAAAAATTTGATAATTATAATTAAAAAATTACATAATTTATAAATTATTGCAATCAGTTGATAATATTTTCAATATACATGCAGTAATGGGTTCACCAATATCTATATATATATATATATATATATATCTGTAAAGAGAAGCTATTCATTAAAACAGTTGCACAGAAACACAACTGTTTCTCTTTGGGAGCAGACAGGTTCGCATAGAATAACAATATAGGAGATGATTAAGCATCTATGATACATGTCACAGATCCAGTGGTTCAATCTTATTATGAAATGAGAATTTGACAGAAGAAAAAGCTCAGGGACAACAAATTGGTATGGGAAAGATCAGTAAGACTTCAGCGACTGTATGGGGCATATTGATTGGTGTCTGCTGATCATTATGAGCAAAACTTCAAAAAATTGTCAACATATACGTGATTTGTATATTTAGACGATTTCACTCATTATACAAAGAAAAGCAACCGTAAAATGGTTGAATCATCACGTTTTATGTCCTTAATTGTAAGTTACAACAACAATTGCAGCAGATACAGATACAACTGGAGTTCAGATTAAGGTGGTAGTCACTATTCAGTGCCTACTGCTAACTGAAACTTTACCTTTTCTGGCATGAAACACATGAGCTAAGCTTAAAAGAAAAAGGAACACTTGTTTCAACTATATGTAGGAGTGCACTCTCTGATTAATGTATCATTCCTACTTATGACCATTTTCGTTGTTCCAACACCAAATACCTTCCAGTCAGTTTCAGTGCATAGCCAAACTTTAGGCATGACGAAAATGGAAGATCAATCCCCATCTTTTTCTTCATAAGAAAGTGGCCAAGCTTTTAACTTACAACAATAACAATTCAATGAAAGTCCTGCTGATATGCAACATCTGTGATACGCAACTTTATCTTTAACTGATAGAGAGGCCACATAAAAAATATACATATATAAATATCGATTCACATATATGTGTGTGTGTGTAAAATATACATATACATATTAAAATATTTGCCTACTCAAAGGGTAATTAATTTATAATAAATCAACCTCAGGATTTGGAACACAAAGTAGTTAGGAAAACCTTGAATCTACGGGGGAAAAAAAGAGCAGACTAGTGGGATACTAATAAGGACACAAATTTAGGTTCTTGTCATGGTTTTGGCTTGAGCTGCTATTCTCAATACAGACATAAAAGTTGGGGAAGCAGAAACTGTTTACAGTTACCAATCTCATTTGTAAGAGTTTCAAATACTCCATGGAAGCAATCAAAGACATTCCACCAACACTAAACGTGATCAGAAATTGGTCGGCGAAGTTAATGATATAGAGAGTGACCACATGGGAGGTTTTAATGAGACAGGCCTATCCACTTGCCATGGTTTGAGTAAGATAGCTTTAAAAGAGGTTTCAAAAACAAGTCCCTACAACCATTTTTAAACTCTTTATAGTTAATTCATGATTCTTGATCTTAATGGATCCTCTAGATTGCCAAAAATTAAAAAAAAATGAATTTTTTGCTTTTAAAAGACTATAAAAAATACGGATTTCAGTCTGTTTTAAGGAGATTACAACTATTTCATGATTGGAACTGAATTTTAATGAGTATGGAGTAGAGTCCAATGGGAGTCTATGTGTGAAATATGGGAAGAGTGCAACATTAAAGAAAAAGGTGAGTTGGTAAAGAACTCTCCTGACTTAAGTGAGATCGCAGTTTTAAACTGTTCTTAACTTGAGGTCAGTACTTTGCCTCCTATAAGAAACCTACCCAGTTCGAACAGAAATTAGTCTGAGTGTTGATGACTTAAATGTATCTTTTCATAACAAAGACCTTCTTATAATATATGGGGAGAAAAAAAATAGGTAAAATGTTAAAAGCAACCAAAAAGATTTGGTTTGGTTTGTGGTATTGTTTTACAGTTGTAGAGCCCTTAATGGTAGGCCGCTCTTCTTTTGTTAGCTTTTGACTTGTTAATTTGTGAGTGCTCAGAAAAGCTAAATCTGAAAAGTACGGGGAAGCTGTGAATCTTTTGTCATAAGACTTTTTGTTTTTTGTTTTTGTCATTTTTCTCTTTTCTCCTGACAAGTTGATCTAAGTAAGTGAAGGAAAATAAAATAACTTGTTTAACTCGTGACTGATTGAACCTTTGTGTCAGGAGTAAAGTAATATTTTATAATAAAAAAACCGACAATATAAAAAATTTAAGGTATAAAAGAATTAATCGATATTAAATTATCAAAAAATTGGGCTAAAGATTGAAAAAAATTGAAAAATTTAAAATATGCTTTAAAAAGACTACTTCTACCTATCGAAAAATTTAAAGTTTAATTAAAAATAAAATTATTAAATAAATATTAATTAATTAATTTTAATTTACAAGTACTTATTAATTTAAAAAATTGACTAATTATTAATGAATTAATCAGTTTTTAACAACAAAATTTAGTAAAATAAATTAAACCTAAAAATCAAAAACTAAATTAAAAAATTAGATGATTTAAAGTTTTTACAATTAAAATGATTAGAATTTTTAATTGTTGATATAAAATCATTCATTTCAAAGAAGGTAAGAAATTACAAAATTTTACATAAAAAATCTAAAATTTGTTTTCTTTCATATTTGTTAAAATTAGTAGGGATTATTCTTTTAAGTGTATATTAAATAAATTATTGAATGCACGTAATAACTCTTAAATTATGTATTTTAAATAAATTATTTAATAAATTGATAAATTAAAATTTAATAATAAGCTCAATATGATTGACTTATTTTTTAAGATAATCTTAACGTTTATAGATATTTTATGAGGCAAATATTTGACTATCTAAATATAAGTCATACATTCTTATAATTTAGCTCATTATAAATGAAATTTTAATAATTTAAAATTGAAAATAATAATTTCTCCTGTAATACTATTTCACATGGTAAGTAATATTGAACAAAAAGTAAGCCCGGAATAAAGGTGGAGATGATTAGAGTAACAATTAATCCTGATCTCAATTTGGTCCGATTTAAAGTCAAAGAGCCAAGCTCGAGTTCGGTCATGTCAAATTCTTTGAACTTGATTGTTTGAGCTAGGCTCGGTCCATTGCCCTCAGAAATAATGTCAATTAATATAAACACAAAAATTATATAATTAGCTATTTTTAAAAAAATTGCAGTTAACGTAACATATAAATGACGTCGTGTGATAAAGTTTGTCAAAACGAGTTCTTTAAAATTGGGCTAGCTCAAGCTTGGACAACTCGAGTCTCGAATCGGGCCAGACTAGATCAAGCAATAGTTGAGCCTGCGCTCGGACTTGTCATTGTCATCTCTTTATATAATCTTATTTGACCCTATTATATACAATGACACCAAATTATAAGTTCATATCAATTATATCAAAATATTTGTTGGAAACAATCACTTTATTGCGTAGTGTAAGATTACATTTTATTAGGTCTCCTCAAATTTTATATTTCAGTTATTCTGGTTATCAATTATATCAAAATGATATTGTTTAAATAATAATTTAAATTTAACTAAATTTTGAATTACAATCAAATTATATATAAAAAGAGCAAACTTTGTTATGGTCGTTGCCTATTAAATCATATCAATTATATTAAAATAATATTGTTTAAATAATAATTTAAACGATAACATTTCATCACGATCATCCCTCTTTTGGATTCTATATTTCCGTAAGTCATGGTGGGCTTTCTTTTGAGTTTAAACCATTGGAACAATCATTGTGTATCGTCACGTGCTTAATTAAACGTGAATTAATTAGTTCTGAATAACTATTTCACTTCAAACTTAAATACATCCTAAGAAAATGACAGTACTGATCAATTATCATTATGTCACGTGACAAAAAAACGTACATTTATTTATTTTTATAATAAAAAGTTTGTATTCTCTACTTTTTATGTATATTAAATTATTGAGAAATGCCAAAAAATTTGAAAGTGAAGGTACAGATTGATATCATGAGACTTTTGGGTCTGCGGGCTTCCCTCGGTCCAAGATTCAATTCATTAGCTTAAACATTTGTGTATTTCTCATAGGGGTTGTTGATTTTAGATCATAACTCAGGCAAGAAATCTCATAATTTCGTAAGCATAACAAGATCCTACACATGTTACTACAAGGATAGGATAATATACTAATTTGAAACGCAGCGGAATAACTCCTTGTATGCTTGATGTTTTGCCTCCCTTGTGGAGATTGACTATGGCTTCTCCTTCTTCTTCAACTCGTCGTGGTTCGAATGGATGGAGTAGACCGATCTCGTTACTACGTACTAAGATCAGAAGAATTGCTAACTTGTGAAAGTAGCAATTCTTATAGTTCACCTACAATGCTCTTAATAAGCTTAACAACTATTTTATGAAAGAGTGCTTCAACGCATGAAGACTTGAAAGAAGATAGTGCTTTCAGCTCAAAGATGGAGATAAGAGTGTAGTATTCATCCAAAGAAAAAAAAACTCTCAAAAGAACTACAAAATTTCCTTTTACACTTAAAGTCATGATGGTACACTCATGACCATTCATTCTTGTACATAAGCCGAATGGTCAAAACTATTGGCCAAAACAACAGATCCTTTCATCCAAAGTATACATACCTTAATGAAAGGGTGTCATGTATGTTCATTCTAAGGCAAGGCACATGATGAATCTTCCCCGTTGGCTGAATTCAACCTCTTAGTCGAATTCATTCTTTCTTGGTCGAATTCATGTATCCATGTGGAGATATGAACTTGCACTTTAAGTGCATGCATAGGAAGATGCATTATGGCGTGCTATATCTTATGGCACACCCTAATGTCCATTGTGCACTTAAGCAAGCTAGATTCCTTCATCTAGTACTACTAATTTTGCCCATTAAGCTTTAGGATTCAACTCCAACTCATGCTCCTTAATTAGCTTTTCTAGCTTAACTAATGTGAACACATTTATAGTTAGCTTCAATTTCAAGAACTAAAGATGAGCTGGGGTAATCTCAATTGAGTCCAATTAAGCTTATCTCCAACTTTCTAACTATTAACTACTTTTAATGAGCTCCCACGAGCAAACCTTAAGCTAGCTTTAGACACCTGAGCTAAATGAAAGTCATGTCAAGCCACTTATAGCTTACACCAGCTTCATTAAGCTCCCTTGAGTTGAGGGTTAACTCCTCACATGAAACCCAAGAACTTTCAAATATATCTTGGTGCGTCAATTGGAATTTGTAGCACTTATGCTATAAAATTCCAACAAGCTCCTACTCGCACAAAGATATATTTTAAAAAAATGCTCCCACTCAAATAGAACATACACAATAAGTGAACATACAAAGTTGAAAACAAATAATAGTTGAAGCACATAATTTTGAGTTGTGGGTGCGACTTTAGGCATGTAAACAAAATCTTTTTACATTGTGGTTGTTAGATCCACAATGAAAGATTGTCACTCTTCTCAAATTTGAACAAATCAATCTTACCTGAACAAATGAAGTTATTCCTCTCAAACCCCAAGCTATTTTGATACACATGTTTAATCACATTCAGTCTCCTTTGTGAGTTTTAACTCATAAAACTCACGAATGTATTAAACTCAAGTGCACTTGATTTCTTTCTCACATCACACTCAATCTTTCATATTGTACAAAACAATATGTGGGATTGAATAATGTGATTGTGTATCATTTATAGTGTGCAACATATGCCATCATAGTTATGCAACTCGTGAAATTATACTTATGCAGGCAACTTATGCATTCATGTCTTTCCTTTAGCTTCGAACTACTAAAAAATTTAAGAAAACATGATCATCTAAAAGGAGGATACTCCAGTCCCATTTCTCCCAAGACCTCCGACAACCAATTAAGAAGACCATAATAATCCTCAATTTCCTAATAGCAAGCCATAATCACTAAGGGGTTTGAATGAAGAATCTCACTCATAAACATGATAAGAGACAACTTTATTATTTTCTTCAGTTGGTCAATTTCATGGTTAGCTATGGAACATTTGAAACATATCCCTTTGATGTTCACTAAATACATCCTTAAATGATTTACTACTCCACTCCCAGTTGTAGAGGTGTGTCAATTTTCCCTTTTAAAACATTTAGATGTGTAACTCTTATTATTCTCAATAATAGGAGGACATCTCAAACAACCATAAAATACTCCTTATTCTCACTCTTAAGGATGAAATCATAGGATAGTATGTATGAGTGGACATACAAACTTGATGACCCTGATCGCCTTATCTTGATGCATTCATAATCATGACAACCATAAGACTAAAGTTGTCATGTGTTGGTTCATGGCTCCCACTTAAATGTATGACACACAAGTCACATATCCCTTTTAAGAGATAATATACATTTAAGACTTTAGCGGTCTCATCCTTGATCTTACGTAAAGACTCAAGGGTAGATGGCTCGTGTGAGAAAACCAACCTCAACCTATGATTGACACGTACATTTTTTGTTACGGTTTCAAAGTGAAATGCACCAATAATGGATAAACAACTTTTCACTTATCAAACGTCTTACATGTTTAACATAAGAACGAGAAAATTACACTAATATTTCATAATCTATGAAGACCCGTTGCCTTTACATGTTTAGCAAAATGAAATGGTAGCAATGGTTTAGTTATAGAGTTAGCCACCATTAGGTTCGTAGATATGTACTCTAACTTAATTTCTCCCTCTTCAATTGCATCTCTAACAAAATGATACTTAATGTGTAGATTTGCACAAATCACGATCACCACCCCAATCAGCATTAATGTAGCCATACCAAGATTCTCTCCTTGGTAGCATAGCCAATAGTCCTTTGTACCCCCAAGATATCTAATGACACTTTTCACACACTTCTAATGCTCGATTCCAGGGTTAGAAGAATATCTTTCCAGTAGACCTACAACTTGGCTAATATCAGGTTGTGTACACAACATGGAATACATTAAACTTCCAATGACACTTAGGTATGAGACCTTTTTCATTTCCTCCTTTTCTTGAGTACTACAAGGATACAAATCTTCCCCAAACTTGACCCCATATACAAGTGGTGTGCTCATTAGTTTTGAGTTTGTCAAGTTGAACCTTGAAAGAATCTTATCAATGTAAGGTTCTTAAGATAAGACCAAAATCTTAGCTTTCCTATCTCTTAGGATCTTAACAACGAGGATATAAGCAACTTCTACCATATCCTTCATGTCGAAGGTGGAAGACAACCATCATTTTATGGTTTTCAACAAACTCAACCCATTACTTGCTATCAATATTCCATCCACATATAGGGTCATAATGGCAAATTTGGACCCAGAAGTGTACACATAAACACAATGGGCTTCATGCATCATCACAAAACCAAAGTTTATGATTGAATCATGAAACTTCAAGTACCACTGTCTTGAAGCTTGTTTAAGACCGTATATAGACTTCTTAAATCTACATACTTTATGCTCTTGACCCTTTTCAACAAACCCCTCGAGTTGTTGCATGTAAATCTCTTTTCTCAAATCACCATTAAGAAAGGTGGTCTTTACATTCATTTGATGCAATTCTAAGTCCAAATAACCCACAATAGCAAGTAATAATATGATGGAATTGAATTTCACAACAAGAGAGAAAGTATCCTTAAAACCTACACCATCCTTCTGTGTGAATCCCTTGGCCACCAATGGGGCCTTGTACTTTTCAATAATACCATTAGAATTCAATTTTATCTTGAGAACCCACTTGTTCCCAATAGCCCTTTGGCCAGGAGGTAATTCAACTAAGTCCAAGACCTCATTGAGATGCATCGAATTCATCTCATCTTACATTGCCATTAGCCACTTCTCTTTGTGAATACCTTTAAGAGCTTCTTGCAGATTACTTGATTCACCAATCTCAAATGACACTAAGTGTAACACCCCACTCCCACATGACCCAAACCTGATATTGAGAGTGATATCCGAGTCCGTGTTCTGCGAGGGTGGCATCCGTCCCAAATGACCAATTTACCCTTCCCATCGGTGATGGGATGTTACACTAAGTTTGCCTCACTTCCCTCCAAAATCCACCATTCTTTTGGTGGTCCAAATTGTCTATTTGAATGTCTCAAATTATGCATGGGAGGAGGCTCATTATGATCTTGCCCTATAGCTTGATCGTGTGGCTCTTGAACTTCTTCTTGTTGTTCATTAACAAGTGGGTATGCAGGAGGCACTTGAACAACCTCTTATTGAAGAACTTCCACTACAGAAGGTGTAGTCAATGGTGCTTCCAAAGCATTAGACTGACCTTGCATAGGGTCTCAACCAATGCATCTAAATCACAACATTCACCAACTTTAAGGAACTCATCCTCAATAAAGTTGGCATTTCTTGATTCAAATACATTTCCAATCTTGTGACTTACATCCAAGAACACATCCCCTTAGAATGCTCAAAATAACCAAGGAAGGCACACTTGCTCCCTCTAGCGCCTAATTTCTCAAGAGGGAGATTTATAGCATGTATATATGCTGCACATCCTCAAGGACGAAGATAGCTTAAGTTAGGGGTTTTCTTTGACCATAACTCATATGGCATAGAATCAACAGACTTAGAGGGCACTCTATTCAAAATATGTGTTGCATTAAGCAATGCATCACCCCAATAGGCAATATCCAAGTTAGCCTTAGCCATCATGGATCGCACCATATCCATAAGAGTCCTGTTCTTCCTTTAGGCTACTCCATTTTGTAGTGGAGTCCAAGGAAGTGTGAGTTGCCTCATAATACCCTTTTGATCACAAAATGCCTTAAAATCATTTGACATGTACTCGCCAACACGACCAGTCCTCAATGACTCGATCTTCTTACCCAATTGATTCTACACTAAGTGCAAGTATGTTTCAAAGCACCTTAATTCTTCACATTTATGCTTTAGTAAGAACACATGGGTAAATCGAGTACAATCGTCAATAAATATGATAAAGTATCTAAACCTAAGTCTATATACAATTCTTATTGGTTCATAAAGATCGGAGTGAACTAATTGTAAAGCTTCTTGACTTCTAGTTGCCTTGCCAAAAGGCTTTCTAGCTAGACTTGATTGGCAACTTGGTATAGAGACCTTGGACAATGATCCAAGTAAGCCATATGTGGCCAAATTAGTCATCATTTCTTGTCCAATATGTCCCAAACGCTCATGCCAAGCCATCTCAGTTGTAACGTTAATTACATAGCAACTAGAAGTAGCAACAATTGCGTTCAATTCAAACAACCCATTGTTTACTAAACAAGAACACACGACTACATTATCTTTAATAATATCCACATATTTATTAAAGAAATTCAAGCAATATCCAAACTTTAACAAGGAACATACAAAAACCAAGTTTCTACAAATCTTAGGTACATATATAACATCAATTAACAACAAATGTCCATTATCAGACTACCTCTACAAGTTCCTATCCCTTCTACTTCAAGGCTTCCATTGTTCCCCACAGAAACATGCTTTGCTCCCTTTGGAAACTTCCTAAAGGCCACGAACCGAGACTTTTCTTTGGTTATGTGGTCCGTTGCTCCGAAATCTATAATCCACAAAGAATCAGATTTAGTTAAAAACGTGCATGACACAACATACACAGATGAAGTAAAAAAGCGATCATGTACCTTAGGAGGTGCTTTGCACTCATTTGCAAAGTGTCCCTTATTACCACAATTGAAGTACTTCAACTTGGCTTTGTTGTGCTTCTTCTTGAACTTTTTCAAGGTGGCATCGTTCCCATTGTCTTGACCATCCTTCCTTTTCTTCTTCCCTGTACTTGTTCTTGTGGGGAATAGAAGTTCCAGCAACATATGCCTTTGAATGGTTCTTGATGGCCATCACCTTTGCCTCTAGTAGAAGGTGCCTTGCAATGTCATCAAATGAATTGATTCGAGAGTTGTGGCGTAAGTTGACCTTCATCAATTGCCGCTCCTCACCAGGCAAGGAACGGATTATTACTTGAACTTGTTGCTCATCAGTGAGCACATGACTAGTGGATTTGAGTTGATAAATCATGCGTGACACCTCACATAAGTGGGCACTTATGATGTGGTTAGTCCTCTTACTATAATTCTCAAACTTGAGAATCATAGCTCTTTGTTTCTCCAAAGAAACATCTCCATACTTAAGTCTTGGACGAATCCTATATGGCTTTGGTCGACTCAAGCATAGAGAAATCCACTATGAGTTCATCAACCATGGTACTCAAGAGAGTAACACGAGCCACAAAATCTTTCTTCTTATATGCCTCATAGGCATTATAGTTTCCACCCATCGCTAGTGGCTCGACCGTATGGAAGAGCACATCAAGTGTATCTTGCTCAGTTAAGATGAACTGAAACTTTTGTTGCCAAATGGAGTAATTATCTCCATCAAGCTTGAGGTCTTTATTTAATTCGGCAATAATATTCTTACATGCCATCTACATTGATGTAATTATCACATGTAGGTTTATTTCTACCACAACAAGACTTAATCAAGCAACATCCATGAGAAACAACTATTTCATGCTAAAACATAGCCAAAGAAATGCATATAGCATTCAATTAGAAATATTTCAACATGTTTTCATCCCAAAGCTCTAATAGGATTTGTTGATTTTAGATCATAATTCAAATAAGAAATCTCATGATTTCATAAGCATACAAGATCCTATGCATGTCACTACACGGCTAGGAAGATATACTAACTTGAAACGCAGCGAAATAATTCCTTATATGCTTGATGTTTTACCTCCCTTGTGGAGATCCACTATGGCTTTTCCTTCTTCTCCAACTCGTCGTGGTTGGAATGGATGGAGTAGACTGATCTCGTCATAACGCACTAAGGTTGGAAGAGTTGCTAACTTGTGAAAGTAGCAATCCTTATGGTTTACCCACAATGCTCTTAATAAGCTTAACAATTTTATGGCGGAGTACTTCAACACATGAAGACTTGAAAGAATGGAGTGTTTTCAGCTCAAAGATAGGGAGACGAGTGTAGTATTTAGTAAAGAAAAAAAAACTCCCTCAAAGGAACTACAAAATTCCCTTTTATAAGCCACCAAAAGGTGCCTCTAAAGAGTCATGACTATTCCAAAAGTTATGTGTTTGGGCGAAACATCATGACTCTTCCAAGAGTTATGTCTCTTAGAGAAACATCGTGACTCTTGGCCAAGGGACACATCCTTTGGCAAAGAGTCATATATCTTCACTTAGAGTCATGAAGGTACATTTATGACCATTCATTCTTTTACATAAACCCCTTTTGGCCGAATGATCACAACCATTGGCCGAAACAACACATCCTTTCATCCAAAGCACACATATCTTGATGAAAGGGTGTCATGTATGTTCATTCTAAGGCAAGATACATGATGAATCTTCCCCATTGGCTAAATTCAACCTTTTGGTCTATTTCATCCTTTCTTGGCCGAATTCATGTATCCATGGGGAGACAATGAGCTTGCACTCTATGTGTATGCATGGGAAGATGCATTATGGCGTGCTACAGCTCATAGTGTACCCTAGTGTTAGGGATGGCAGTGGGTTTTCAACCCGATTAATATCCGCACTACCCGACCCAATGGATTTGGATATGGACAGTAAATCGTAAAAA
>JANVCQ010000232.1:2729238-2755537 GCA_025531925.1 Erythroxylum plowmanianum
GATATGGATATGGGTTGAGTCATAAAAAATAGATATGGATATGGGTAGAGTAAAACCCGAACCGAACCCTACCCATTGCCATCCCTACCTAGTGTCCATTGTGAACTCAAGCACGCTAGATTCCTTCATCTAACACCACCAATTTCACCCATTAAGCTTTAGGTTTCAACTCCAACTCATGCTCCTTAATTAGCTATTCTAACCTAACTAGTGTGAACACATTTATAAGTAGCTTCAATTCTCAAGAACCAAAGATGAGCTGGGATAATCTCAAATGAATCCAATTGAGCTTATCCTCAGCTTTCTAGCTATTAACTAGTTTTAATGAGCTCCCACGAGCTCACCTTAAGCGAGCTTTAAACACTTGAACTAAAGAAAAGTCATGTCAAGTCACTTGTAACTTACATGAGCTTTATTAAGCTCCATTGAGCTGAGGCTTAGCTCCTTACATGAAGCCCAATTACTTTTAAATATATCTTGGTGCGTCAAATGGAATTTATAGCACTTATGCTATAAAATTGCAACAGAGATTCCATGTCTCTTATATGACTTTTTTCCCCCCTTCAAAGTAATGCTTTTAAATATGGAATTTTATGATTTGTTCAAAATAATCATAAAGTTTTAAAGGTTTTCTTTTGCTAAACCATATGTCACTTATTTTTATCAACACTAATTTAATTTAATTTTTTACTTGATTTTAAGTTTTAATTTGTCAAATATTTATTACACTATTGCCTTTATTGAATAATTTAATTTACACATTTATTCTATATATTCTAATGTTTTCAAAACAGGGTCGAAAGTTAAACCAGTGGGATAGCAAGGTCAAGGTTTAAATGATATTAAACCGTCAAAAAATTGATTAAAGGTTAAATAAATCGAAGAATTTGAAAAATGACTGAAAAAGATTATTTTTACTTATTAAAAATTTTAATTTATTAAAAAAGAGATTGTTAAATAAAAATTAATTATTTTATTTTGGTTTATAGAAATTGAATATTTTACAAAAATTTGCCGACTAATTAATAAACTCATTGGTTTTTAACAACAAAAATTATTAAACTAAATCAAATTGAAAAAATTAAAAATCGAGTCAGTTCAAAATTTTCATTGTTAAACTGACCGAATTGTTTCAATTTTTAAAACATTAATATATTTAATAATTAAATTTAATACACACTTGAGAAATAGGACATAGCATTTGTAGTAAATAAGTTTGCATTTGATTTCTTGAACATTTGAATTATAATTTATCCAACTTTCTCTCCAAGCAAAGAGAAAATGTTGTGAAGTTTCCAACTCCGAAGCATAGTATGGTCCACTCAGTCAGTCGTCAGTACCTGCACATCAATTTCCTTACTCAGTAATTAACTGTGGGGTCCACTAGTCACTGATAAAGAAATAAATATTTAAAATATGTTAATATAAAGTAAAGATATGCTGTAGCTTTCTTTTTTATATACGTGCTAATTACGTCATCAATTTTAACTTATCTATTATATAATTTTAAACATAGTTTAATATTTTAAATTGGACTAAAAATTAATCTGTTAAAATAAAAATTTAAAAATTTGAAAATTTAACTAATATCATAATAAAATTTCAATTTAAAATAAAAATTATAAAAATTAATTAGTTAATAAAAATTATTAAAACATTTAAAATTTTAATTAAATAAACAAAATCAATTAAAATTTTTAATCATTATTAAAAATTTTATTTTATAATAAATAAGTTAAAATTAAACTAAAATTTGATATAATTAATTATATTATATTTTTATTAAAATAGCATTATAAAAATATTAAGTTATTTTAAAATGATAAATATAGATAAAAATGAATTAAGTTGAATCGATGGATTCATTTCTAAAAAGTTTGAATTTTTGATTTTATTTTAATAATTTTTATTAATAATTAATTGATAAATTTTTGTAAATTAATAAAGTTTTATAAACTAAAACCAACTTATTAATTTTTATTTAATAATTTTATTTTTAATTAAATATATTATTTTAATCGTAATACAATTTTTTTAATTTTACATATAATACGATCCGAGTCTCTGACCCGCGTCTTTTTATCTTTTCTGTTTAATTTCCTTTTGCCGTAAGCATAAAGAAATAATTCCCAAAGACTTCTTCTCTGCTTTCCTCGTTGCCTTCTTACCTTTTTTTTTGGTTTTCCCCCAAATTCTTAATGTGATGAAGAAGAATCAGTTTTACCAGCCCACGGGCCGGCAGTTTTCGCCGCCCGACCACCTTTCCTGCCATCGCTACCAACCTAAACGGCAACCACCGCCCCCACACACCGCAAACTCTCGCCTTCGCAGGAGATACACAATTCAGCTCTGTTTTGACTCTGTTTCTACTCATTCCCATAAGAAGCCAGACCTTGACTCTCTTATCTTGCAGTGTACACCAAAACCAGAGCTCGTTGTGTTTGGTTCCTCTGGTTGTGTACTCGCTTGGCTATATTTCCAACAATGGGCCGACGTTGTCTTCTGCGTAACACGCGTGTGGGAGCTCCGGCTCAGTGGGGTCCATTCCTACACCCCAGAAACTAAGTCCAATGCGGTTGACCCATTAGAAAGAAAAGAGCTTGAGCAGAGACTCAGAGAGGTTTTTATTGATTACGTGAATAAGGTTATTGAGGGCGAGGAAGTGAAAAGATGGGAATTGAAACTGGACCACAAAGTTATGGAGATCAGTCGGCTTGCCGGCTCGATCAAGAAGTTGAACTTAGCGAAGGCCACGGAGATGTTGGACAGCAAACGGGGTTTGGAAGTGGAGAGAGACATGATAAAGAAGAGAATAATGGAGTTCAAGAGCGCTCTGAGGTGTATTCTTAATCATCTTAGAGGTGCAGAGACGGAAAATTTTGAAAAAGAAGGAAAATGGAGAATCCCAGTGTTTAAATTTGATGACGAAGTGAACTGGGGTCGCATTCATAAGTTGTTGTTGAGGGAAATTAGTAGACTTGACGAGGAATTGCCAATTTATGCACAAAGACAAGAGATTCTGAGGATAATTGAAGCAGCACAGGTGTGCATTTTGGTTTGCTTTCTTCATTTTATGTGTGCTTGTTCTTAATATCCTCTTTGTCGTTTCTTCATGGCGATTAGGTTTAAGTTACGTGTATACATGGGAATTTGGATGTATCTATGTTGTATTTTTTTAATGGAGGTACAGAAGTTAGGATTATGGAGGTTCAATTGCTTAAAGTATACTAACGTGTTCGGAAGAAGTTGGACAAGAACGAAGAATATAACTGTTTAAAAGAATTCATCTTTAAGGTCCAAGCTCAGAAACCTGACACACCCGTAATATTCTCATATGGGACCATCTCTTCAGTCGTACTTTTCTACATCTGGAACTATTTCTCTTTGCATGATAGTCTTCTTATCTCTTGCTCTTTTTGCGTGTGCAATGCGTGTCTTCTTTTCTTTTCCTCTCCAGTACATGAGTAAATGTTCAAGTTAATATTCGATTTTCAAAAGTAAAAAGTAAAAAGTCAGTTCTGGACTTGTTTTATTCTTTTCAAGGGAAGATTTCCTGAACATGTGTTTCATCTGTGGAGATGGTAGCTGAACTGCTCAGGATTTGTGTTTTAAGATCAGAAATGAGCCAAGGTTGTTACTATTTACAAACATACACATTGTTAGGCTAGACTGCTTTTTGTGTTTAATGAAACTGGTTGCATCTACTTTTGGTTTTTTGTTTTTCTTCTGATAATAGTTTGTTCAGGTAATGGTACTAATTGGAGAGACTGGTTCAGGAAAAAGCACACAATTAGTCCAATTCCTCTCTGATTCTGGAGTAGCTGCTGATGGGTGCATTGTATGTACTCAACCCCGCAAGATTGCAGCCACCTCACTTTCAAATAGGGTCGAAGAAGAAAGTAGAGGGTGCTATGGAGACAATTCAGTCATCTCTTATCCTACATTTTCATCAAGTCAAAAATTTGATTCCAAAATGATATACATGACAGATCACTGTTTACTGCGGCATTACATTAATGATAGGTATCTTTCGAGGATTTCCTGCATAATTATTGACGAGGCTCATGAAAGAAGCTTGAACACTGATCTTCTTTTGGCACTGGTTAAAGACCTACTCAGAGAGAGAAGTTGTTTGAGGCTTGTAATAATGTCAGCAACAGCTGATGCAAGCCAGCTCTCCAACTACTATTTTGGTTGTACAATATTTCACATGTCAGGGAGAAAGTTCCCAGTTGACATTGTATATGCCCCTTGCACTACCGAGGGAAGTGCTACTGTTGCGCCATATGCTTGTGAGGTTGTGAGGGTTGCAACAGAAATTCATAAAACAGAAGAAGAAGGGAGCATTCTTGCCTTTTTGACATCTCAGATGGAAGTAGAATGGGCTTGTGAGAAATTTCAAGCTTCCTCTGCTGTTGCATTACCCTTACATGGAAAGCTTTCTTTTGAAGAGCAATGCCATGTTTTTCAAAACTATCCTGGGAAGAGAAAAATTATATTTGCTACAAATCTTGCTGAAACATCTGTTACAATTCCTGGGATCAGGTATGTGGTTGATTGTGGCATGGCTAAAGAGAGTAAATTTGAACCAGGCACTGGTATGCATGTGCTCGAAGTAGGTTGTATCAGTCAGAGTTCTGCTCAACAAAGAGCTGGCCGAGCTGGGAGAACAGGACCTGGTAAATGTTATAGACTGTACTCAGAGCAGGATTATGAGTCAATGCCTCTCAATCAAGAACCTGAGATTCGAAGAGTTCATCTTGGTGTTGCTATTCTAAGGATTCTTGCATTAGGGATCAATGATATAAAGGGTTTTGATTTTGTGGATGCACCCAGTGCAGAATCCATTGACATGACCACTAGGAATCTTGTTCAGTTGGGAGCTATCACACTGAACAAAGGTGTTTATGAATTGACTGATGAAGGTCGATACCTGGTTAAACTGGGTGTTGAGCCTCGCCTTGGCAAGCTCATTCTTGGTTGTTTCCATCATTGCTTGGGTAGAGAGGGCCTTGTTCTGGCAGCTGTAATGGCAAATGCCAGTAACATATTCTGCAGAGTTGGTAGTCATGATGATAAGTTAAAAGCTGACTGTCTCAAGTTGCAGTTCTGCCATCAGAATGGTGATCTATTTACACTTCTTTCTGTATATAAGGAGTGGACATCAATTCCTGCCAACATGCGAAATAAATGGTGTTGGGAAAACAAAATTAATGCTAAATCCATGAGGAGATGCCATGACACGGTAAAGGAGTTAGAACTTTGCCTTGAAAAGGAACTTGCTGTTATAATCCCATCTTACTGGCTCTGGGATCCCTACAAGTCAACTGAGCATGATAAATATTTGAAAATGGCGATACTTGCTGCCTTTGCAGAAAATGTTGCAATGTACTCTGGATCTGATCAACTTGGTTATGAAGTGGCATTGACTGGAAAGCATTTTCTCCTTCATCCATCATGTTCATTACTAGCATTCAGTGAGATGCCAAGTTGGGTTGTTTTTGGTGAACTTTTGTCAGTATCAAATCAATATTTGGTCTGCGTAACTTCGTTTGAGTACGAATCATTATCCAAGCTTTTTCCTCCTCCATTGTTTGATGCTTCCGAAATGGAAATGCGGAAATTGCAAAGGAAGGTGATGACTGGGTTTGGCAGCACACTGCTCAAAAGGTTTTGTGGTAAATCCAACTGTAATATTCTTTCTCTTCTATCACATATTTGGACTGCCTTCATGGATGAACGTATCAATGTTGAAGTAAACCCTCAAAGGAATGAGATTCTCTTATTTGCCTCATCAAAGGTTATGGACAAGGTTTTCAGCCATGTAAAAGAAGCTGTGGAATATGAAAGGAAGTGGTTGCACGATGAATGCATGGAAAAATATTTATATCACGGAACTGGTGGCACACCTTCCATGGCACTTTTTGGAGGTGGTGCTGAAATCAAGCATTTAGAGTTGGAGAAGAGATATTTGACTGTGGATATATTTTATTCCAATTTAAGTACAGTCAATGATAAGGAACTTTTGGTGTTTCTTCATGAACATGTTTCTGGTGGCATTTGTGCCATCCAGAAGTCCACAAGCATTGGGCAAGAGGGAAATCAAACGGGAAAATGGGGGAGGATAACATTTCTCACTCCTGAAGCTGCTCAAAAAGCTGCTGAGCTTAATGAAATTGAATTCAATGGTTCTGTCTTGAAAGTACTTCCTTCACAAACAACATTTGTTGGTGATCATAAAATGAGTTCGTTCCCTGCAGTTAGAGCAAAGGTTTATTGGCCTCGTAGGCAGAGTAAGGGGTTTGCAATTGTTAAATGTGATAGTCAAGATGTTTGTTACATGGTTTGTGATTTTGCTAACCTGGTAATAGGAGGAAAGATTATTCATTGTGAAGCTAGCAAAAAAGATTCATGTTCTGTTGTTGTAAAAGGGTTTGATAAGGAGCTTTCTGAAGATGATATCTTAAATGTATTGAAAAGTGCTACGAAGAGGAGAATTGTGGATCTATTCATAGTAAGGGGAGGGGAAGTAGAAAATCCTCCACTGCATTCCTGTGAAGAAGCAATCCTTAGAGAACTTTCCAAATTTATTCCCAGGAGGTATCCCAATACTAGCTGTTGTAGTGTCCAAGTGTTACCACCTGATTCAAAGCATGCATTTATGAAAGCTTTGATCGCTTTTGATGGAAGGTTACATTTAGAGGCAGCAGAAGCTTTGGAGAATCTGGAAGGAAAAGTATTGCCGGGATGTCTTTCATGGCAAAAACTAAAATGCAAGCAGTTGTTTCATAGCTCAATTTCCTGTTCTGCCTCTGTCTACTCTGCCATCAGGAACCAATTGCATTCTTTACTTGCAAGCTTGAGGCATATAAAAGGTACTGCTAGCAGAATCATATGATATTTTTTCCCAGTTTTTTTTTTCACCTTATAGCACAATGTGCCATATTTTTTTTCAACTCAGTAATTATTTTCTTACAGTAATTTCTTCTTTCAATAACATGGCCGCATGTTTTTAGAAATGCTGATTGTAGTATTATCGTGTTAACATCATTTTGTGCTTGTGCGCTTGTGTGTGTGTGACTTTTTGTGAACCAGAAAATGTTTGGCCAGAAATAGCAGAATTAGCGACCATGTTGTAACCAATGTAGTAATCTCTTGTTGGATATCTTAGTAATCCTGTTCAAAGAAGGACCGTTTTGCCTAACTTGACATTTCTTCCAATTCTTGAATTCCCAACTTTTTTGGTTCAAGAATGAACTGAGACAACCTATTATGTCTCTTGCAGGCATTGATTGCAGTGTAGACCGGAATGAGAATGGTTCCTATCGAGTGAGGATAACTGCTAACGCTACGAGAAAAATTGCACAACTGAGACAACCTCTAGAAGTGCTTATGAAAGGCCAGATCATAGATGGTGCTAGCCTTACTCCGACTGTGTTACAGCATTTGTTCTCTGTACAGGGTATCAATCTGATGAAATCAATACAGCGAGAGACTGGTACCTATATTTTGTTTACTAGACAAAACTATACTGTACGGGTCTTCGGATCACCAGACAAAGTTGCTTTAGCCCAGCAGAAATTGATTCAATCCCTTGTCAATTACCACGAAAATCAGCAACTTCAGATCCATCTCAGAGGTGGAAATTTGCCCCCTTACCTGATGAAGGAACTGGTTATGAGGTTTGGCCCTGACCTTAACGGGATCAAGGAGATGGTACCTGATCTGTTGGAGTGTACACTTAACACTCGCCGCCATGTCATCTCTATTATCGGAACCAGAGAGATGAAGATGAAATTGGAAGAAATAGTTCATGATTTTGCTCAAACAATACAGAGTTCAGCTGTCTTGCATGAAAATGAAGCTTCCTGTCCCATTTGCTTCTGTAAGGTTGAGGATAGTTACCAGCTCGAAAACTGCCAACATCTTTTCTGCCGGTCATGCTTGGTGGAGCAATTCGAATCAGCCATAAAGAACCTGGACAGTTTCCCAGTGTGCTGTACCTCTGGAGGTTGCAAAGCTCCCATATTGCTTACAGATTTGAAGTGTCTATTGTCAAGTGATAAGTTGGAGGAATTATTCAGGGCTTCCTTAGGATCATTTGTTGCATCAAGTGGAGGAACCTACAGATTTTGCCCATCTCCGGACTGCCCTTCTGTTTACAGAGTAGCCGATCCTGGGACGGTTGGTGAACCATTTGTTTGCGAGGCATGTTATGCAGAGACTTGCACCAAATGCCACTTTGAGTATCATCCATACGTTTCCTGTGAGAGGTATAAACAATACAAGGAAGACCCTGATTCATCCTTGGAGGAGTGGCGCCAAGGGAAAGACAATGTGAGAGATTGTCCTGTCTGTGGCTACACAATCGAGAAAGCAGAAGGTTGCAATCACATCGAGTGTAAGTGTGGTCGTCATGTTTGCTGGGTTTGTTTAGAGCATTTCAATACTAGTGATGATTGCTATCGCCATCTGAGGGCTGTACACTTAAGCATATTGTGACCTTTAGTATGTTCATATTAGCATATTGTGATCTTTAGTGTGTTCATATTCGCAGATTAAGCTTATTTAACATATTCAGAAGACAAGTCCTAGTCTGTTCCTGTAATTTTTTTGGATAGCCATTTTCTACATTCAGGAGTTCATATAGCTCTACGCGATTCCTATACACAAACTGAAAGGTATCACCTTTTTGTTTCTGCCAAAACAAGCAATGGAAGTGAAGAACATAACGAGAAAAGAAGATTATTGTTGGCGTCTGTGTTCATAGTATGATCTATACTTTTTCTGATAAACTCTCAGAAAAGATATCTGCAGCCAAGAGCAAGTCCTACACCAACAATGCCAAAACAAAATGCCAAAGTCCCAAACCATGGAGTCCAACCTCCATCTTCACTATCCTTTCCCTCCTTCAACATTTCTTCTACCGCCTTTGGTCCTCCACAGCCGAAACAAAATTCCTTCTCTTGTCGTTCCTTTTGAGATTGTAGCTTCAGAACTTGAAACTCAAGCAACCTCACCCATTGACGATACACAAGAAGTTGCAACGACTCTTTCAACAGAGCATTGGAAACATAATCCTTCTCCACAGCCAGGTCTTCAGCTTGTCTCTCTGCTTCTCTCGCCCGCGTCTGTGACAATCTCAACGCTTTTAAAAGCTCCAACTTCTCATTCTCGTCATCATTACTCCCGTCTCTGGCAGTCATGCCAAAAACCCTATTCATAGACGACACAACCACCTTATCGGAACCTGAAAAGACCTTAGCTGGTGGGGGTAAGTCACAGTTCTGCATTAGGAAGGCACCCATCAACGCATCATTCTGATTCAAAGCTCCAGAACTCGTCTTGTGGATGTTGGATGCCATGGTTGGTGGTCCTACAGTTCATGCAGGTTGAGACCAACTTGCTGGGGGAGTTTGGGAAGAATATTTAGAAGAAAGGTGCGGTTGGTGTGTCACAACTCAGGAGTCGTCCCAGTTTATAGGGGGATTTGGAGAGTACCGCAAGTAATGGTGAAATGCAAGTCTTCGTAGAGTAACTTGTACACATTTTCAGATAAAAATCCTGAAACGGGTAGCCGTGGATGAAGAGAAAATTCTTTTCTTGCGTGCTTGGAGAAGCACTTATGTTACAACTTTACACATCCAGCATCGTTGGATTGTCTTCTAAGCTTTCAGTATCTTTCTTAGAAAGATTATGCATTCGTTAAACTAATGTATACAGTAATTAGCAGGGCCGTTCTTCATATTTTATAGGCCCGAGTAAAGTAAAAAAAAATTCTATTTTTGTTTATTTTTCAGACCCTCATATAGAATAAAAATAAGCAAAATATAGGTCATTTTTTTTATTGATAAAAAATAAGTCTTACTTTATTTCATTTTATTTTTTTATAAGGATAAAAATAGGCCTTATTTTATCATTTATAAAAATAAGCCCTAGGCAGGTGCCCACCTTATCCTTATTCAAGGCTAACGCTGGTAATTAGTCAAATAATCCCACCAACATAACATTGACTTAAGTTTAATCTTGACTTAATTCAAAGTTAATTAATAAAATATGATTTAATCGAATTAAATATAATGAAAAAAATTAAAACTCAAAAGGGTCTCCCACCTACCTTACCTAAATTTAATTCAAATTAAAATAATCATTTCAATAAAAGTCAAAGATTTAAACTTTCTTTGTATTTTAAGAAATTTTAAAATAAATTAAAATTCTCAAAAAATACTTTGTAATTTTTTAGGTTTTTAGAATTAAAAATTAATAATGAAACATGCATAATATAAATATCAAATGTAAATTAATATGATAATCCAATTTAACCGTCCGAATTAAGTAAATTTAACTTAAATATAATTTATTTTCATATTTAATTACTGTAAGTTTCTTGTCATTTTTAATCAAATTTAAATTTAAAAATTACATAAAATTTTTCATTGTAATCTTTTAATGTTTATTTGATTTAGCAACCTTTTTGCGATGATAAAAGTCCAAAATAACCTCCAAGTGGTTGCCGACGAGAACCCATTTCCTGGCTTCGCCACGTTGAAGTACAAGTGGGTGGTGGAGGGAAGACACTAGTTGGCCAAGTGGTGCTTTTAGGTTATGCATAGTAATCTAATTGCCAACTAAGGCTTTATCTAAAATTACATCAGCCTGAAAATGAAGTAGGACAAAATCGATAATTCCATAGATTTTATAATTTTTTAAAAACTGTTTTAACATAAATTATTATTTAATTAATTTTGCAGATCATTATCATTAACACGTAAATGAAGACCGTTGAAACGTGAGATCTGAGAAGGTCGAATAAAATGGAATCTTACTTTTATAATTTTCAAAGTAGAAGATGTTGTTAGAATCCATCTCTTTCCTGCAGTCTGACTCCTGAGAGTTGTTAGAAGCCATTAATAGTGGCCTTAATCATAATTAATTAGATTATAATGACCGTAGTTGACTTAAATTTGATTAATTAATATGCTTAAAATAATAATTTGTAAACTATCCATTTATTGAATATACCCTAAGGAATTTATTAATTTTAATTTAAAATATCAACTATAAAATCGAAACATAATTAATAAATTATTTGTTTATTTAATATATTAAATTAAAACATGTAATTTCTAAATTATCTCCAAGCTTGACATTTTTCTCCCCCTTAAAGTTGCCCATGAGTCTTTTTTTTGATACAAAGGAAAAGAAAACAAAATGATCTAACTATCGCAGAGATCTGCGGTACAAAACTTTGTGATTATCACGGTGCAATTGGGTTATGACTAGCGTCGGAGACTCCTGAAAAATATGTAGGCCTGAATTGGAAAAAACTGCGAAAACGGTCAGGCTATCCACACATTGATTCTCCTCGTGATAAACATGCTGTAACTTCACCTCTCAAGCTCAGCGCAGAAATCTACAAATTCCTGCTACCAAAAAAAGGTACTCAATCGAAGGTAAATTAGACGATGATAGAATATTTATCACCTTTAAAACATCCACTTCGATGAGAACTCGTCGAAATTCAAGCGTCCAAGTTAAATAAAGTCCCAAATAGACTCTCCAAAGTTCAGCATCAAGTGGCGATTTACTGCTAATGTGATGTAGGAAGCCACCGCACTATTAGCCATGATAATCTCTTATCAGTCCTCCAACAGTAGCAATATTGTGCTCATACTTAACCGTTCCATCGATATTGATATTAACCCAGCTCTTCGTAAATTTGGTCCAACCCACAAATTGACACATCGCTGAACCTTGATATCCGTACACACAACTTTCTACTATTCGAGCCCTAACTATCCAATTGCCCATGAGTCTTTAATTGCTCTGTTCTTATTCCAGTTTCCAAGTCGTCGTCTTTGCTGTGAAGTAAAGCTTGGAAGTGACACGACAATTTATTTACGATAACTACATTTTGACTTTTGGGAAAGCAGAGACAAACGACCTCACCTCCATGCACAGGAAGTCGTCTAATGAAAGCCAAAACTTTCAGAATTCTTGTTGAGCGTATACTCTCACTTTTCAATCCAGAGCCCACAGTTTGTGGTTTAAAATCAACTGAAAGGACCAATCTTTTATCACCTCCCCTATTTTTCCAAAAGCATGTTCACACTTGTTTTACAAACCCACGTATGAGTCACTCTCCCCTGTTTCGTCTGTTTTATGCTCTGCTTCTGCGAAAAGATGGAGTCTGAGCTCTCAAATCTTGTTGTTCCCCGGAAGATTTTGTCTTCTTACGATACCATGTTTTGTATGATCCCGTGCAACCCATATCTTAACCATGATGGTAAGTGTTTGGGGGATTGTTTCAAAGTCTGTCCTAGCGTATGTAAGATCCTTTTAGTTAAAGAATTTTCGTTTCCTGATCCGCCAACAATTCCGCCGCCACCGCCGCCGCCGTCACCGTCACGACACATTCGGTATATGATTCCGAAGTCTAAAGATGTAGCACATAATCATCTGATCAAAACTAGTATGATCATCACGGGCTGTACGCTTGGCGCTATTCTTCTCTTTGCTATCTTATGCACACTTTTTAAAATATACTATTCCAGGCGGATGAATTCAAGAGTGATGAGCCGGGCACGTGTATTTTTCGGTTCCCAAAACAGCTTTTTTGATGGTGATCAAGGAGCGGTGGTCGATCACCCTATTTGGTATATCAACACCGTAGGTCTGGAACAGTCTCTGATTGATTCAATCGCAGTGTTCAAGTATAAGAAAGATGAAGGGCTGATAGAAGGTACAGAGTGCTCTGTTTGCTTGAACGATTTTGAAGAAGATGAAAGTCTTCGGCTTTTGTCAAACTGTAAGCACGCATTTCACTTACCTTGCATTGATACTTGGTTAAGAACCCACAAGAACTGCCCTTTATGTCGTGCCCCTATATTGCGCGAGACTTCTGATGATCAAGCTGCTTTATCAATTCCTACTTCAAGTGGTTTAAGTTCAAGTGAAGAATCCCAGATGGAGAATTCTGTGAACAATAG
Source organism: Erythroxylum plowmanianum (assembly GCA_025531925.1). NCBI lineage: Eukaryota > Viridiplantae > Streptophyta > Magnoliopsida > Malpighiales > Erythroxylaceae > Erythroxylum > Erythroxylum plowmanianum. Next base: position 2,742,228 of record JANVCQ010000232.1, read on the forward strand.
TGGATCGATCAGAATCAGAGAAGTGGATGATGGGACTAGTGAAGTGAGAAGTGAAGATGACAATGTTATTGCGTTGACAGTTGCAGATGAATCAGTTGTTGGAAACTCGAAGATGGATTCTTTTGTCAATGTTTTCAGGAGTCATTCTAGGGTGTTAAGTGATTTGGTTGATACTAGAGAGGCAGCAGAAACAGAAACAGAAATACAACCTGTGAGGAGGTCTGTGTCATTGGATTTGGCTTCTGCTTCAGCAATTCACAGCTCTGTAGCTCTTAAACAACAAGAAAACTTGGATTCTCAGTTAGAACAGCTCAAGAATCTGGAGTCAAAGAGAGTCTCCAAGCGCACAAGTAGTGGGAATTCAAGTTTTCGCAAGCTGATCAAAAGTTCCTCAAACGGGATTTCATTGCACAAGGGGCCTATATCGATGAAAAGGTCTTTTTCCATGGGTTTGAAGTAACAGATTTCAGAATTCAATCTTTGCATTATAAGAAGAAAGCTTCTTTTCTCAGTGGTCATTCCATGCTCAAACTCAAATGATTTTGCAGAATGAGGAAATCCAGCAAGTTTTGTATTGCATCAAGTACCTGTATACCTCTCTTTATTCCATATTAAAAAATGAAATGAACTTTTTACACCTGCATCTTTGATCCAATAAGTGTTCAGGTGTGATTTGTATTTCTTGAAATATTAGTATTATCTCTTATTATAAAACCGCAATCAACTTAAGTTTCTGTTGTCTTGCTCCCTCTTTCTCTTGTTGTGAGCATCTGCATTTTGTGCATATTGGCTTGCGTCTAAATGACGCGTTTTGCGTCATTTTGGAGTAGGCTGAGGAGGCGGCAGAATTTAGATATGTCTAATTTTATAGAATCTTATTCTGTCCTATAAATTTTAATCATTTATTTATGCGAGTCTCATATAGGTCCCGCATAAATAAACGCGATATCTACATAAATGAATAGTTAAAATTTATAGGATAGAATAAGACACTATAAAATTAGACAGAAAATTTTGTCTCTAGACGGTACTCTTTTGCCATCTGACCTGATTCCATGCCCAAGTAAAACACCAGATGGACCAGGTTATTTCAGTCAGATCTCAGACTGCTATAGGTAGACTCAAATTTTAATTAATTAAGATTAATTTATTAATTTCGGGTGTATCTAACTTTTTAAACTTTAAAATATATTACAATTTTCAATGTTTAATAATAACATGAGCCACACGGATAATTATTTTTGTAATGCGGTTATTTTATATTATATTAAATTTAATTATTTAATAAATTAAAAATGTTTTGCAATTATTTAATAAATTAAAAATGTTTTGCTATTAAAATGATTATGAAGTGTTAATGTAAAAAGAATTGTGTAATTATTTTAGAATTTTAATTTTAATTTATTAAATAATAAAATTTGTGTCAAACATATATATTATATGTGACAGTGTAGAGAAATTAATGTCAAACTATTTTTGTTAAAAATTAAAAGTTAAGTACTTTAATTAAAGTTTGTAATTTTGTTTATAATTAACTCAAGCTAATTTAAACCATTCGAGTTTGACAAAATTAGCAATGGCAATAGGTTAGATAGGGTCCGAAATTGAGGTTAGGCTCAAGGAGCTCTATTGTAGAGCCCCGACTCAAAGATTTTTTAAAGTTAAAATATGAAAATCATGAGACCTGATGCTGGGTTGGACAATGTTAAATATTTCAAAAAATTAAGATTATCAACTCAAGTCCAGATAGACTCGAGCCAAGTTTAGACTCAATTGTCATTTTTATATAAAACTCAAGCTTGAAAACTCGAATCAAACGAGGCTTGATATGTAAACACAATAGGCTTTAATGTAAAAAACCCGGTTTAAGACTATTCGGGCTAAATTCGGACCCAAATGTCATCCCTAACAGAACTCAACCTTGAAAACCCAAATCAACTCGAGCCCAGTTTGCCGACACCATTGGCTTGCATGTCAAAAACCTGATTCAGTTATTTTCTTTTTGCAATTGCGAACTATATCATTCAAACTAAATTGATCAAAATACACAATAGCGTTCCAACTTCCAACTAGTTTTCTTTATATATTATTTTTTTTTCCAGTCTTCGTCACAAAAAGACAACATATAAATAGTAAAGCGTACGTTACTTTTTTACTGGCACGTAAATCCAAGCCAAGTGGGCTTTGATTAGAACTTGGAAAGCTTGGAGCTTCCAAAGCTGCTGTCAATGGCAGCCCTGCCCCTGCATCCTTGTAAATCACTTTATAGCTTTTTCTTCCAAAGCTTATGGCTTTTGTGAATCAGTACTTGTTTCTGTTCTTCTCCTGGAAATTCGAATCTCACTTATAATCTGACCATTTTCAGCTCATGTCTTCACTTTTTTAAGCGACTAGTACTTCAATCTTTCAATGACTAGCCATTTTTGTTAGCAAACTATTTTCCAACAGTAATTAGTACAATAATTTCACTATTTTTTTATATTAACAAAATTTGTAATCAATCGTAGTTTGAATAAATTATCATCTATACATAATAATTCCTAATTCACCTATTTAAAATAAAATTTTTATAAGTTAAAATTTTAAAATAAAGTGATCAAGTCAGTCTAATTAACATTAAAATTTAATAATTTAAAATCAGATTAGTAATTCATTAATTATATTTTTAAATTGTAACTAAGTTACAATTAAGAATAACAACAGGTTGAATTAATTTAATTTTTTAAGTTAAACTCAAACAATTTAAAAAACAAATTTTAATAATGTTAATTTAATTAATTAGTTTTAAACCTTTAAAATCATCAAATTAATTGAGCCAAATAAATTTAAATTAAATTGAATCGAGCTGATTTGAATTAGAGCCTATTTGGTTCAACTTTTTGAGGCTCCAAAAGTACTTTTTTACACTATAAAAGTTATTTTTAAGAAAACTGAGTGTTTGACTGTAAAATTCAAAAGCACTTTTTTTCATAGAAATGACTTTTTTAGAAGTTAAAATATAGCTTTTTGAATATCTCAAATTTGAAGCTTTTTAAAAAAGTATTTTTTCAGATAGATTTTTTAGATCAATTAATGAGCCTATTTTTAGTCCCTTTTACCTTTATGCTTTACACATAATTCCCATAATATCCATAAATACATCTCTACGTTTATTTTGATATTTATATAATATTATTTAACTTTTTTTATATGTTTTAATAATTATTTTTAATATTAGTTTTACTTATATTATAATCTATATAAAAGATTTTGTTAAATATATTTTTATTTGTGTTTTATATGGTTTAAAATTATATAATAATTAATATATTGTACTTTTCGTATTGTTTAATATATTTTAAATAATATTTATATGCATAAATAATTTTTATTACAAAATAACATATAGTTAAAATTAAAAATATTTTGTATTTTTATGTTGCTAAACAGTCTATTGTATAAAGTTCTTTTAAAAAAGCTCTTTTTTAAATGACAGTCAAACAATCAACTGACTTCTTAGAAAAGTTCTTTTTAGAAAAGCTCTACTAAAAAAGCTCTACTGACAAAAACTCTACTGATATAAACCCATCCAAATAAGCACTTAGATTGGAATGAATCGGAGTATCTTTAATTACAATCCCTCTTACCATGATTAGAACATGTAACCTTTAAATTGGGAGAGCTCATGTAATTTCACAAATATCTTGACTTAAAAGACATGATTTGGATAAAGCAAATGTCCGTACCCCAATAATTGGAAAAGCATATGGGGTAAGAGCAATGGAAGGAAAGAGAGAAGTATTTTTGGAGTGGATCATTGCAAAGGTGTCGACCTTTTCCTCGGCATTTCCAAAACCTAAGAGGATTTATGGACCCAACCATAGGATATACCGTAAATGTGAATTATTTCATGGATACCATAACAAGGTTCCCTTATTTAGAGAAATTGATTAACAAAAACAACTTATTTATAATAGCATACTTAAAATATACATTATTAAATTTCAATTATTTAATAAAACAAGGTATAATATGTTATTGACAAAATATGAAGATATAAAAAATTAAAAAAAATAAAAATTTCATATTTTTTGTTGTTTATTCGCATTTTTTGTTGTTACGTTATCGATCTGATAAATTTTTTCTATTTAATATATGAATAGTAAATGATTTTGTAGAATTTAGATTTTTTTTCATGCAGGTCATTAGAAATAGTTTCTTGATTAATTAGGAGTAAGGTTATATATTACTGGACCTCTTTTAACTTAGCATCTTAGTCTAATTTTTAATTAGTGTTGATGTTGTTATATTATTATTATTATAAGTAATGACCAGAATGTTGAGTAATGTTGAAGGAAACTGTAACAATTAGGAGTCAAAACACAGAAAGAAACATACCAACATTGAGAAAGTAACTAAAAAGAACAGATTCTAACGAGGTTAATCGGAAATGGTCTCCTCTTGGATCCTACCTACCATGGCATAAACAGCAGCTGCTACTTCTTTGACTGAACTCAGCTTACACTCATCTTCAACCTGCCTCAAATTATCCAAATACAGGTTTCATAATTGTCACCAACAAGAAGAACATGGAAGGTGATAAGTTTTTTCTTGTTTTTTGGATTTTCTACTGACCTCAATACTGAAAGAATAGAGCACCATGTGCCGAGCAGTTGTGACGTTCAGGTGAAGAACGGTGAGACAAAGTGAGTGAAGTCCTGATACCATCTTGACGAGCTGCTTTGGGTGCCTTCTTGATCGTACTCTGACGTTTGCATGATTTTCCACCATTGTCACCTCAACATCTGCTATGGCTGACGATTTCTTCTCAACCGTTGACGATGATGAGTTGCCCTGATCAGATAAGAAGAATTCAGAGAAAAGAGAAGTTGGGTTATTTGTGTTTGTATGATCTGTTTGCTTTTTGTTTCGCTTGTAGATTTCCATGGATTGGAGAAGACGTTCTAGATCCTTGACAAAGTTAATGGCACCCCCTACGATCGATGCCTGGTCTCCCTGCATCGAGTAACCCAATGAGACGGAAAAAAATTTTCCCAGGAAACAAACAGTTACACATATGTGAAAGGATACGGCGTACGTACTCTCTGAACGTAAGAGGAAGGCATCATTGAACGAAGTCCAGTCAAATACTCGCTCATTTGCTTTCTCCTGTTTCGCTCCACAGTAATGTGAACCATTCTCTGGCGCTCAATTTGTTCCATGTTCTTGACGTTTTTGCTACGTCTTCGTTTCCTCCGGCCTTGACTGATGGCCGGAGGAACTTCCCCCGCGAAGAACTCGCCTCCTGCTGATCGTTCTTGGGAGAAAGAGTTGGTCTCACTTTCCTTCACAACAGCTCCCACTGAAAATGCAGAACAAGCGCATGTATCAGATAAAGTTTCTTGGTAAACTTTGCCTTCTTCCAGGCCAGAGGACATGTAGATATCCTTGCAACAGCCACAGCTAAAGGGTTCTTGCTGGAATATCACAGTTTCTAACGCCATTTCTCTATCTGTGTCTTCAGTGACTGTCCTAAGTTGTAGAAAAGGTAGGCTGCTGATATAGTACTGAATGATGAATAATATGTGCTTTTGCTTGTAGTTTGTACTAATCAATGACGAACGTAAAACTTGGGGTTATTAGGGAGTACAGAAATTTTATAATATCTTATTTTGTTTTATAAATTTCAATCATTTATTTATGTAAGTTTGGTGTTTATTATGTGTAACTTGCGTGAAACTCACATAAATAAATGGCTGAAATTTATAAGACAGAATAAAACACCATAAAATTAGACAGACGATCTAAACTATCTTAAGAGGCCTTCCTTATACAAGAGCTACAATCAATTATGTCTTCTAATATGGGGCATCATTTCTATTTCTCCATTTCTATGCCAAGTTGCATGCCAGGTCTTGTACGTATGGTAGACAGATCCTGTAGATTTGACAATGGATTGGTCGGGTTAGGATTTAAAATTTATTTGGAAATTGTGATGTTTTGATTTTATTTCTTAAAACATGTCATTTTAATCTTGAATTTTTTAATTTAAAATTTTTTAATTAATTATGTTATTAAATTTAAAATAATGTTATTTTAGATAATATTTGAATCATTCTGACTGGTCAAATTAAATTTTGATTTAATCTTCTAAACCTGAATCTGATCTAAAAATTGTTCAATTTATCGAGACAAATTAAATTAAATTTATTATCATCAATTTTACTCTTATATCACAACCCTATAATGTTTTATATCTTTAAATGTCAATATTTTAAGATTTTCAATTAAGATATAATCTCAAAATCTTAAGAGCTTTGATAATCATGAATCGAACTTCAACTTCGTTAAGGAAATTTTAAGAGTGCTTTCGGATTGGTCAAGCCAGAGATTTGACTCGAGTCTAACACACAAGTACATATCTAACGTCGCAAGATCGGAAGGGTATAGAGAGTAGAGAAAGGAGCGGTGAAAGTGAAACAATGAGAGTCAGAAAATGTCTGGCAGGGAATCGTCTCAGTGACTAGACGCAAAAAGAGGAGTCCACATCAGCCATTTATTTACGTAAATTTGGCGTAAATTTTACGTGAATCTCATCAAATAAATAGTTAAAATTTTATGAGATAAAATAAGACAAAGTAATATTAGATAAAGAATTTTATTTCAAAAAAGAGGGAGTTTTGTCTTGCAATATCATCTTTAAATAGTTACTTTTAATCCTATTTTAAATTTTTAAATTTTATTTAAATTTTAATCGATTTTAATTTTATAATAATCTATATCACCTTTTAGATCTTAAATCTTTTAACTTATTGGTTTAATTTCTGATCAGATTTTTAAAACATTGATTATATAGAAACTAATTTAAAGGTTTCAAATTAGAGATGTGATTTAAGTTAAATTTTATTTTAATGATTAAAAATAATAAATTACATTTTGAGATATATTGACCCTACAAATATTAGTTAGATTTAACTCATCATTTATCTCTTACTTGATTTGATCACTTGTCAAATAAATTACTTATAATATATTTTATAAATTGTTACATACATTAGACAATTTATTCAATATTCACTTAAAAATAATTATGAATTATGAATTCTATCATAAAAATTTCAAATTAAGGAAATATTAAATAAAACAGCCGAACTCCAAATACATCACTGTTGAAATTAAATATAGGTTTGATTGCCCTTGTTTATATATATTGTTTTCCATTTTTGGTATGAGACATGTGGAGTAGGTTCTTTCTTGTAAGACACATGTTGAGTGTCTTGCCCCCTTCACTGTACAGCTCAACATGGGGTCGGTTTGGTAGTTTAGGAGACATAAATTTATATTAATTTTGTGAGTTAGAATCTTAATAAATAAGTGGTCGACTTTGTTGAGACATATTTTGAAATCTCATATCGAAGAATTACAAAGAAGGGGGAATTTTCTTAAGTTATAAAAGAAAGACTCCTTTATTTATCTTAGACACTTCAAAATTGTTTTTTATAAGATAAAATTTATTCTCTTCTTTTATAATATTTCACTTATATTATTTTCAGAAAAATAGTGAATTATCAATTTAGTAGTGTCCGAGAAAGTAGACATAATTGGTTGAACTTTGCTAAATTTTGATATTCTTTATTTGTCTATTTAATAGCTATTGTCGGGTATTATTGTACTACTAAATTATATGTCTAGGAAAATTCTGTCTAGAAGATTAAAATTTAAGCGAGATCGTCTATGACCCTCAACTTTTTTCTGAAAATTTACATGAAATAATTCTTTAGTACAATTGACCATATTTTATTCACCTGAGTAATAGTGGTTAAGATGAATTTGTCATTATTGGTGAAAATTAATCCCGAGTTCTACAGCATATTTAACATTAGAATAATTAAGATTGAATCTTACAATAGTTCTTGTTTTCACAAGTATTAGGATTAATATAATGAGAAGCAGTTCAGTTGGTGGAATTAATATGAGACTTGTTCCGTTGGTGATTTGAGATTTCCTCACTACCTCGAATCCTTCTAAATTAAGGATTAGAGTTGCGGGTTATATAATTTTTTTACTAAATTTTTTAGTTGAGACACAAAGAGTAAAAAGACACATAAATTTATTAATATTAATTAAATTAAATTCGTCAATATTTTTAAAACTAGATTGGAAATTGAAATAAGACAAAAAGTTTAAGTTTCAACTAATATTAGATTGTGATAAAACTGATTAAATATTGAATAAAATTAAAGAATTTAAACTATGATTGAAATAAATTATCTTTATTTATCAAATAATTTGAAATTTAATTAAAAACTGTTAAACGAAAATTAATGAATTTATTTTAGTTTATAAAAGCTTATTAATTTACAAGAATTGACTAATTAATTAATAAACTTATCAATTTTTAAGTTATTAAAGTAAATCAAACAAGAAAGTTAAAAATTGAACTAAAAAGTTAAAAGATTCAAGATTTTACAGTTGAATTAGAGTTTTTTAATCATTGAATTTCATCACATAATTTATGATCTTTTATTATTATTATTATTATTATTATTATTATTATTATATCAACTCCAAACTCTAGTGATTAAAAATGATTAATTATAAAAATTTAAATTTTACTTAATTTTATAATATTAACTTGAAAAGCAATACTAAAATATTATAATTTTCAATTTTTAGTAAAAATAACTTGCCGTTAAATTTTTTTTAATATACATAACATGAAAAGTCATATCAAATTAGTATTTTTGTCACATAAAATTTTCTTATTTTATTTACAAAAAATTTTAAAATAATTTGTTTTGAAGTTCTTCGATTTTTTAAATTTATTAAATAAAAAATTCACATATGGCATAAACATAATATGAGTCAACCATGTAATACAAATATTAATTTGAAATAGTTTGTCACGTCATCTAAATTAACAAATAATTTAATGTCTGATTATTTTTGTTAAAAATTGAAATGAGCTCTATTTCTAAAATTTATATTAGTATTACAAAATTAAGTAAAAATTGATTTTTTTTACAATTTAACTTATTAAAAGAATAAAATTAGTTTGATGTAGGTCTTGGCAAACATTATGTTTTTACAAAATTTCAAGCATTAATTATGTTTCACGTATCTTGACAAACATGGAATTAATGAAATAAATACAAGTAATGCATCAAATTCCTACAATTACGCTAACTATTGAAACGTCATGCATTTCTAACTCTTCCCCATCTCACTGATTTTTGTGCTTTATTTAGTTAATTAATGATTCCATTCATCTAACCAAAACCCCATATGAGCCCCAAGTAGGGCACATTGAATTATACATCTTATTGTGTCATGTCTTGCTTGATATGTTTTCGCTGTTTTGATTCGAAGAAGACTCATTTTTCCTTTACTTTCGTACCATCTTAATTTTAATGGATTAAAATTATTTGTTAAGTTAAGATTAAATTCATACTTTATAATTTAATTCACCCCAAAATAATCCGATTAGTTAAATATAAAATATTTAATAATTTTAATTAATTAAAATATTGTAACTTGACCGATTGATAAATTTGATGTTTAGTGGACCATGGCGGTTGTCTTCTTCACTTGGACATATGCATCTAAGTTATTCGAGTAATCTCAGCCGTACAAGTGTCACGTAAAATCAGGATCCGATTGATGATTCTTCTCAGGTTCTCAAAAAAAGAGCTTGTACTTGAGGCAATTCTTAGATGCTAACTGTATTATTTTCCAGATTCTGTAGGAACATGAACTAGCTTGACCAGTCCTTTCTACTCAATTATTGAGTTTGCAAAACAATAAATCTTGCTAACAACTGATTAATTAATCAGATTTTATATATGCAAAGTGACTTAATTTTAAGTTAGGCCAAGTTCTCTAACGTAAGTTTACAGAGGAATGTCAATTTTAGTCTGATCTGGTCTAACTCAATTTTAGCCTCAGATGATCGAATAAAAAGATTTTAATAGCTTGACCCTTGGGTTAGGACAGCACGTGGGCAGGCTCATAGCCCGACAGGTCGGAGCTGGTCACAGGGACGGATTTAAATTTTTTTGAATAGAGACAAAATTTTATTTTTAATGAGTTCAAAAATATAATACAAGTAAAATTTTATTTTTTAATAGAATCGGAACTTAAAATAATAATTTTTTATATAAAATTTTTTAAAAACAGTAGGGGTAAATGTCCCATTTGCCCCCAATGCGGATCCATCCCTATCTGGTCAGCCTGTGGTTTGACCTGATCCATTTTTAATATTTTTAAAAAATAAAACAATATTATTTTTATCATTTTAGTCTGACCATGGGTTGGGCCGGTCTGTGCTCAGCCTAATCTTGGCTTATGGCCCGATTTGGCCGAACAATTTTGGCCCGCCAGATCCCTATTGATTTATATCAATTTCGTTAATTTCAAATTCAGCCAGACATGTATCATTTTGTCTATCCCTATTAATTAGTCACTATTAGGTTACAAGATTACAAATTCTCTAAAGACAAACGCTAAACGTTCACCGTCAAGACTCAAAAACCCTCCTCTTGAAGAATTTGGTTTATTTACAACAGTGACTTGCGTCCTCTTGGCGAGCCTCAGCTGGTTAGTTCTTTGGATCTCTCTGTTCTTGGCGTTTCTCTTTGCATTGTCTTTTTGTTTCTGTTTCTGCCTTCCCGGCGTCGCTCCCGAAGATTTCCTTAAGTTCATTTCCTTCTTAGTGTTTGAGCTCCCAGTTGTTCTATTTCTATTGTTTGGATCTGGTTTTGATTTTGGTAGTCATTTCCTATTTTTACTACTTTTTGTTCTGGCGTTGTGAGAAGTGACGGCGGATTATTTTCAATTACTTTTCCTTTTAGACAGTGAAACGACGTCATGTAGAAAAAGTCGGGTTCGTTCATTTTGTTTTTTTTCCCGAGTTAAACCCCTCGTATTACTTACCGGTCTCTCTTCCCTCCTCGGCGCCGCAACTCAGGAAAACCATCGCAGACGTGGTCTCGACGCGTCTTCTTGAACTCCTCTTATTCTCCTTTTCCATCACCTTCTGGTTAGTTATCTTTACGAAATCGATTGTTTGGTTAATTGATTTTATGGACTTGATTTGGCGGGATGAGAAGTGTTAAACCCTACGTCATACCTATATATGCAGCATATATAGTTGGGATCGAAACAATTGAAATGTGAACAAATCCTGCCTTTTTTTTATCGTAAAAGCAATGATTTTAACTATATAGTCTTTTGTAGCGAACTTTTTCAGTCTATGGAACCAATATCCTGAATTATTGAGTTTCTTTTCTCCTTTTTGATGCTCCAGCTGTTGCTTTACTTGAAAGCGACTGTCTTTATCTATGGCGTTTATACGTAGTCTGTCCAATAGAGCCAGCCTTGTGCGGAGAAGATACCATCCATCTTTCAGTTACATTCTCCACAATGATGATCAAAAACATGACCAGACAGCCGATGAGGGTCCATCTCAAAGGCAAGGAATTGGCAGCTATGTCCAACAGAGGGCTTTTGGAACCAGCTTCAATAATTCATTTGGAACTAGGGCTTTATTTCATCATAAGAATTGCTTGCATTTCTCATTTCCATCGAGCACTGGCACATCATTTTTGCGCTACATGTCAAGCACCACAATTGACGGAGCATCGGATAAGATTGAAGTAACAAATGTCCTCGTGGATGCAGCTGAGTTCCTGACAGATACTGCCACCCAGACAGTGGTTAACCAGGCCCCAGCTGTTAATGAAGTTGCTGTTGCTGCTGCTGATTCTTTCTTTCCTGTAGCGGCCCTTCAATATGTTATTGATGCCGTCCATTCATTTACTGGCCTAAACTGGTACCATTCTTTTGTCTCTCTCTTTGCTCTTCATGAGATAGATATAATGGACTAGATCAAGATTGATTGGGAATAGTAATATAAGGTCGTAAACAAGGAAGTACTCCTTTTTTAGTAAAAAGAATAACGTACCTGATACTGCTGTTCGGCAGTTTTGTTGAGGGTTAAAGTCCAAAAGATAAAAAAATTGTTTTGAATTAAATGGGACAATGTATCATAACCTGTTGATGCAGTCTACTTCCAAGTTGTATGAGATGGGATGCTAAGATTAGCTTTTTTCTTGCGTTCTGAACGTCTGCCAGGTGGGCTGCAATAGCTTTAACAACGCTTATGATAAGAAGTGCGACCATTCCACTCCTAATAAATCAACTGAAATCAACTTCAAAACTTTCTGTAAGTTTCTTTTCTGCACTTGGTACTGGATCTATAATTTGATCTTCTTTGCTTGTGCTCCTGTAAAATTTTTCTCTGTACATATATGTCGTCCATGGAAGGGGACCAGATCATATATATGGAGCACTTAGTGGTGAAAATGTATTATCTTAAAACAGCCATTATACCATTGTACAAATTGTGCACTGTTGTTTACTTTATCGTAGAATTTGAATTTCTTCAGCTACAATAATTTTCTCCCTTTTCCTCCAAGTAATGGAGATGGTTTATAGATGAGGATCTCTGTTTTAGCACATATGACTCACTGAGCCCAAATCTCATAACAAAAACCTACCAATAACTCATATCACCAAGGCATGTACCAACTTCCAAAATGTAGTAAAACTATGATGCAAAAGGTGATGAATGTAGATTTGCTTGCATCTTTCTGTGATAGCATGCGGTAACCCAAAGTCAACAATCTGCTTCATCTAAGTTTTTCGAATTAGGATATACACTCCAAAGGTGGTATTGATGCTCTTTAAACAACTCCATGCATTATAGAAGACCTTGTCAATGCATGCAAGGATTGTTTTTGGATAAGTAATTGCAATGTACCCCTTTAGGAAAGTTATTGTCGTCACTGGATGAGTAATGTCTTCCCATGCTTAATAACTGGATCATTCCTTGAGTTGCTGCCTGATATGCTATCTTTGTAAATAAGTGTGATAGTTTCTACACTTCATTTGGTAATCTTATTCTCGTTGTCTAGGACGTTTCTCAACTTTCACGTGTTTATATTTTATTCAAAAGTTTTGTTGTCAAACATCTGGAAGGTTTTATATAAAATACAATTTTAAGTTTGTCATATACCTTTTATGCAAAGAACTTCATTACCCAGAGAATGCTTTAGTTGCTGTCTCTCTTCTCATTTTTGTGCTATTTCTGCAGATAATAAGGCCACAGTTGGAGGAAATTAAGCAAAGAGTGCAAGATAGGGTATGATTCTTGGTTCTTTTGTTACATGAATGATATCATCGATACTCTTTCCCATAGATAAATGATGTCTCTTTGTATATGCTTGTCTTTTTCTTTTTTGAATCTTAGGCCTGAAATATCGCAATGTGGT
>JANVCQ010000232.1:2809814-2832626 GCA_025531925.1 Erythroxylum plowmanianum
ACCCGCCCCGATACCCGACGGGTATTTTTGCTAACCCCCCATACCCGCCCCACGGGTAAAAATTTGCTCCCCATACCTGCCCTCGTTCGGGTAATTTTATCGGGTACCCATCGGGTTCGGGTACAATTGCCATCCCTAACGAAGAGGCCTATATCTAATTTAGGGTAAGACATATTCTATACAAACTATATGATAAGAAAATTGTACCATTATATTTTGCATTAAACAATAATTGAATAACATAAGCATTAAATAAAAAACATTAACTTTCTTTGTCCAAAATTGATCAGAAGATCATATATAAAATTTGTCGTATAAAACTTAAATGAACCTTACAACAAGGTTTAGTACATACATTCTCCATAGATATTACTTCTAATTCTTCATTGCTATAAACCATCAGTTTCTCCTTCCCTTTATTTGGCTTTATCCTAGATATGAACCCCTACATCGTGGAAGGACCTTGATCAAATGCTCCACTATATAGCCGCCAAATACTTAATGCGACTATTGTAAATTAGATTCATAAATTAATAAGCAAAGGAGTTACCTGATGGTCACAGTTTTTCCTTCTAGGCCTTATACTGTTGGCTTCTTTATATCATGTCGATCTCTACCAACACTGGTTTGATCAACATCAGCATGTGGAGAAGATTTAAATTTTCTATCTTTAAACTTTGCAGGCTTCATCTTTGCCTTCCCTTTAGTTGCTTCAAAAGCTGTAGCAGTAGCAAACTTGAGTTTCTCCTCCTCAGCAACGCAATGGACTATCAAAGTGTTGAAGTCCCATTCCTCATCTAGCGAATAATATGTCATTACCAAATTACTAAACTCTGAAGAGAGTGTATTCAGAGTCTGGTGAATTATAAAGACATCAGGGAGAGGAATATTTAGCATCTTCAGTTTACTATAAAGATGAATCATTCTTAATATGTACTCCATTACTCCCCCTTCTTTGGAGAATAATTCTTTCATTAAGGCACTTGTCTTAACATTAGGTGAGACTGTGTACCTCTACGAGACATTACTAAGAAATTTCTTCGCTATATCTGTTTTCGGAAGTCCACTTAGCAGATGGTCAGGTATGGATCTCTTAATGGTCATAAGACATAATATGTTAGATTGATTCAAGCTTCATAGGCTGCTTTATGGACTCTCAAGCTCATGGATGTAGGTGGAGATGGTCTATCCGTCTGTATGGCCATATTAACCTCAACTATCTCCATAGCATTCAATACATCTTCCATCCACTTCTTTGTATTGAAACCGGTCAGGGTTTCAATGGTGACACTGATTTTGTTAACCAAAAAGATGACTACAAAATAACAATGTTTCAATCAACACAAATGTAGGATAACATCGATACTCAAAGCCACAAATGTAGAATAACATCGATACTCAAAGCCATTGAATAGTATCTTTACTAAAAATCCGATCACACATATTATGAAACATCATTAGGCTGAATACATAACCTTCACATAAAAGTGATCATAGTACAAACTATCATCTCTTATAACATTACTACCTTTGGGCGAATAGATCATTTGAGCAACAACTTTCTTCCATCTAATGCCTTTATGCATATCTTAAAATTTTATGTAAGGATAACACCTTTGGGCAAAATAATCAAACATAAAATCAAAGATATCCCCCAATATGCAAGTATAACAATTCAAAATACTGACTTGTAAGGTCACTTTGGTGACTACATCCTTATCAGCATTCAAAAAAGTCCACAAACAAAAGAGATACATCTTTATGTTATCCTCACATTCTTTATGGACATATAGTATGTGACAATGTAACATCAATAAATGCAAAAATCTAAATTCACAGTCTCATTGTCACACACTCATGTTGAAGACATTGTCTGAAAACTTCATTTAAGACCTTCATAAAGAAAAATCTCAGTAGAGTGACTATCGTGCATCAACTGATCACTCGAGACACAAGAACCTCATTTATCTCCCTTATGGCAAGTTCGTTGCACGAAAATTTATTCAAAAATGGCTTAAGAATGCCTCAATTCCTTTTTCGAGTAACTATTATGCGATCCTAAACATTGAATATAAGATTCGAGACACGAAAACTTGAAATATCTCCCTGATATGATGTCTGAAGCATGAAAATTTACTCGATATCGGATTCAGAATGCCTTAATCCTTTTTTCTGGAGTTAAACTTTAATTTATTACTAATGTAATAAATCTAGAAAAATGGAAAATTTCACTTTATAAATTTCCTAGACCTTAAAACTGACCCAAAACACCCGAGATATGTGTGTTTTTTTAAATTACCATAGATTTCCGTATGGTTGACGTTGGTCGGACGTGTCTAGCGTGTGTCATGCATACGCGACGACAAGCAAACACACCCAAAGACGCTGGCGGGTGCATCGCATGCGCTAGACTCGCGTCCGGACAATATCGTGCGACATGTCTAGAGCGTGTGACACAAGCACCCGATGCATTACGTGTGTCGTGCCACTATTCACTAGTCAGGCGCATGTACGATACAGGTCCGACGGTGAGGCACTCCTTCGTCGAAAAAGGGCGATTTATGTCAAGTTTTCGGTCGATTTTTTGCACTCCCAGGCTCGTTTTCACCCCATTTCTCAAGGCTAAACACAATTATACTACTTTCATGATATGTGTCCGGTCCACATTGATTGAGATTCATTTTTCACTTGAACTTTGACCCATTGATTTAGATCATTTATTTGGTCATTTTATTATCTTTATCTTGATCAAATTACATAACTTAACAGATAAGTTATTTAAAAACCGAAAAATGTAATTAAATATTTTCCAACTTTATGGAAAATTACAAAAATGTCTAACACACAAGAAATACACGACCGTAAGAAAAACATCAATGACAACTACACAAGGAAAACCCACGATGAAAGACTCAACCAGCCAATATAACTTGAATAATGTTAAAGTATAGATTAAAATTACCAGCTGATTCACGCAAGGACAAAAATAAAAACACAGTCGCAACCCCAGAAACATCAACAACACAAGACCAAGAAGTGTTTTGGTTGAAGACCTATTCAGCTATATTTTCATGTAATACTCAAGAAGTTTTCACTAGATAGATTTATTTCTCCGTTCAATCAGCTACCAATCTTATCCAAAATAACCCGTAAGATTTTAGCTTCTAGAAATTGTCGTTTATTTTATTCACACAAAAAATGACATACCATAATCAAATTAAAAGATAATCATTATTAAATCCCTTCTCAATTAAGATTTGAAACTAATCAAATACAAATATCAAATGAAGTTAAAATTAATAATAAGATACATAACATTTTTCTTAAAAATATGCACTCAAAAATTTACGTAATTCAAATTAAAAAATGTAAATTGCAAATTTCTTGGATCTAGAAAGTTAAATTTCGCATTAGGAGATTTTACTGTCGCAAATTAAAGTTAAAAAACAGAAAATATGAGATTTTAGGAAACTGTTGCCTATAGGACAAACAGAGAGATAGGTGAACATTAATGGTGGTCCAACTATCAGGATCGCAAAGACTGAAATTTACATGTGCCCTAGTGATTCTAACAAGATCCTCTGAATCTTCAGACGAAGAGATAATGGGAAATGAAGAGCAGAAGAAACCCAGAGTTTTATGCCTCCATGGATTCAGAACCAGCGGTTCAATCCTCCAGAAGTTGATCGGAAGATTCCCAGAAAGCGTACTTCAAAGATTGGATCTTGTTTTCTTGGATGGTCCATTTCCTGCTGAAGGAAAATCTGACGTTGAAGGTATATATGATCCTCCATACTATGAATGGTTCCAATCCAATGAGGATTTCAGTGCTTACAGAAACTTTGAAGCATGTCTAGAATACATAGAAGATTACATGATAAAGCATGGACCTTTCGATGGAGTTCTTGGTTTTTCCCAGGTGGGTTTGTGTTACATCTCTGGAGGTTTTGTGTTTCAAAATCAAATGTTCTTCCTTTTGTGTCTGATTCTTCTTTGATTTCTTTGCATAGGGTGCGGTTTTAACAGCTTCTCTGCCTGGAATTCAGAGAGATGGTGTGGGGCTTACCAGGATTCCGGCGATTAAATTCGTGATAATCATATCAGGGGCCAAGTTTGGAGCTTCCAAGTTTGGAACACCAGAAATGGCTGCTACTGCGTTTTCAACTCCCATTGAGTTGCCCTCTCTACACTTCACAGGTTTTTCTTAGCTAATGTTTCTTAGTCAGATTTGTTCAAATCTGAGCCACACGTAGACTTCTTTTTCCTTTTTAAGTTGCAACTTGAGATAAAGGTTTGAAGTCAGGGATGGTAACGTGTTGGGTTAGGCCTGCGATAGAGTCCCAGTAGAAGAACGCAGCCCGAACTTGACTTTGCCTTGTTTTTTAACTTGTTGCCCATAGTACTTACAAAATATGGTATCTACGTTCTCTAAACAAGTCTTTTACACATGATGCAGGGGAGAAGGATTTCATGAAGGAAGAAGGAAAGCTGTTGATAGAATCATTTGTTGATCCTATGGTCATTCATCACTCCAAGGGGCATACTGTACCAAGACTTGGTTAGTTTCAAATCACTCACCAAATCCTTTTTCTTTTTTGCAAACTATGGATCATGAGCTACGGTACTGATCAATTGATCATCAAGTTTCAGAAGGCAGGAACTTGGAGATCATGTCTTCTTTCATTGACAACGTCCAGAAAATTTCACAGCAGGGAAGATGAATAGCCACAAAGTCCAGACTCCGATGCTGTCTTTTTTCTGTATTAGTTAGTTAATAATAAGACTGGGTACAAGCCAATCTTTCCAAACTCCAAGTATTGTTGTTCTTGTTCTAGATTGCAACTTAAACCACTTGGGCACTGAAACACTTATCCATTGTTCATTTCTAAACATGTTAAGGTGTTTTCCAGTCAGATTTCAAAGAGAAGTCAGTTTCGTCTTTGAAATTGCAACGCTAATCTGATTTGTTTACTTCAATTTCTAATGTTTAACTTGCGTTTAAAATATGGTATTCATGTAGGAAAAGCTAATTGCATTACATACTAAAAATAGGCTTATTTTGTTACCAGTAGACATCAGGGATAATTAGTGGTAGTCTGTAAATTTTATGTATTTTTTAATAAATTTTATTATAAATCCGCAATTTAAAAATTAAATGATGAATTTGACATAAACTTAATATATCTCATTTTTTTTATAAAAACATGATATGCACGCTTAAAAAAATTAATTATAAAAAGATCTACAATATTACTTTTTGGTTTCATTTTTACCTTTTTATTATAATTTTTATTTTTATTTCAATTTTTAAATAAAAATGTATTTGATTGTTAATATAAATATAATTATATAATAATTAATATTAGTAATTACATGTTATATAAAATTTTAATATACATTTTTTAATTAATTAATTAAACTATTAGTAAAATTTTACTATATTTTATAAAAATAAATATTTTAACTAAATTTATTTATAAATTAAAATTTATTTTGAAGATGTTATAAATTTAAATTCTATTTATAAATAATTATTAAATTTAAATATATAATAAATTAAATTATTCGTAATTCTTATTAATAATTAATATAATATATTTTATAATTTAATTTACTATCAATTAATTATTAGTTTTTACAAATTATGAAAATGAAAAGAAACTAAAATAAAAACATATTTTTATTGCATTTTAAAATAAAAACAGAAAATTAAAAACAAAAGTGAAAACAATTTAATACATAAAAATCTTTACTAAATAAGTCAGGCCCTGTCCACATGACGCTGGTGGCATCATCGTTAAACCTGCCGCGACTCGCCTCTCGGCCGATTATCCCTGCGAGTCAACTCTTCAGAACATCATCTACTAGATTACTGGGTCAGAGACATAGAGAAGGACAAGTCCAGGTGTTGATGGAAACCCAGGTCGAGAATTCCAAGAAACCCAAAATTCTTTGTCTCCATGGATTCAGGACAAGTGCTGTAATCCTCAGGACTTTGATAGGAAGATGGCCTCAAGCTGTTCTTGAAAAGCTGGAACTTGACTTCCTCGATGGCCCTTTCCCTGCCGGAGGCAAATCAGATGTTGAAGGCCTCTTTGATCCTCCATACCGAGAATGGTACCAGAGCAGTGAGGTCAGTATTCTGGATATTATCTTTCCTGTTTTTGATTCCTTTAGCAAGTAAGGGAATGGGCTGTTTTGTTTATGGCAGGACTTCAAAGAGTATCGAAACTTTGAAGAATGTTTGATGTATATAGAAGATTACATGTTGAATCGTGGTCCTTTTGATGGACTCCTCGGTTTTTCCCAGGTGAATTATAAGTTTGATTTATACAAAATTATGGGTTTTTACTTGATTTGTTATCTGTCTTTGTTTTCCTGTTCATAATTGGATTTCCAGGGAGCATTCATATCAGCTGCTCTTCCAGGATTGCAAGCTCAGGTACAGAAAATTCTGGGAATCTTATTAATCGTGCCTGATATGGCAAGAACCAAGGTCTGGAGCTGAAAACCACAGCTTAGGTTTTGATTAATTCCAGTTTTTGTGAAACTTGCAGGGCCTGGCCTTTACAAGAGTACCGAAAGTGAAGTTCCTGATACTCATATCTGGGGCTAAGTTTGCAGGATACAAGTTTGGGCAACCAAAGTTGGGTGCTAAAGCCTTCTCTAGTCCTATTGAGTGCCCCTCTCTCCACTTCATAGGTAACAAGTAACAACAGAGTTTATGCAGTTAGTGTTGAATCTACCAGACTTACATCTGTAACATTTTCCTGATAAACCATGTTCGGACCTGTGAAGAGGAAATTATAGAATTTACAGAAGAATTCACAGCTCAATTTTTCTGAACTTTGCATGCTTTTACATATCTCAGGAGAGAGGGACTTTTTGAAGGAAGCAGGAGAAGATTTGGTGGGATCATTTGTGGATCCTGTTGTGGTTTATCATCCACAGGGACACGTCGTTCCAAGACTTGGTTAGTACTACTTACAATCAATTATATGTTTTTGTTTTGGTCCTATTTAGTGGTTTTTTACATAAAATATGTGTCTGTTTATTATTCTTTCAATCCTATTTAGCTGCGAACTTGCTCTAATCTAATCAATTTTTACAACAAGTGGTATCAGAGTGAGGTGAGAAAATTATGATGAATTTTTTTGGCATAATCCGTTTGAAGTTCGGGTGAGCACAGTGAAAATTGGTAAACGATAACCATAAAAGATGACAACTGTTTATGTATTTATTTTTGCATTAAACTAAAAGATGACAACTGTTTATGTATTTATTTTTGCATTAAACTATGCAATTACTGTAATTCAAGTATACAATACTATTCACGTGTACAGTATTATTCACATATATGAAACTATTTATTAATACGAATACTATTCATACATATGAGACTATTAACATGAAATAGTGGGAGCTAAATTTTGTTCATGATAGAAACAATGACAACAAAATTTGATATTAAAAAGTTCAATGAGAGTAATTTCTCATTGTAGAAGTTGAAGATGAAGGCTATCTTGAGAAAGATAATTGTTTGGCGGCAATTATTGAACGATGAGCTGGAATCACAGATGAAAAGTGGAACGAGATGGATGTGAATGATATAGCTAATCTTCACTTAGCTTTAGTTGATAGAGTATTATCTAGCATAGAGGAAAAGAAAACTCCGAAGAAAATATAAGATCATCTCACAAAATTATACGAGGACAAATTATTCCACAACAAAAAAATTTTGAAGAGAAAACTATACACTTCAAGCATGGTAAAATCTACTTTGGTGATGGAGCACTTAAATACTTTAAATATTCTATTTTCCTAACTCACATCATTGGGGCACACAATAAAGATAAGTGAACATGTGAAACTTTTACTCCAAAATTTTCCAGATTTGTATGATCAACACGTTATCAATTTAACAAACAACACAGACACCCTAGTCTTTGATAATATTGAAACTGCTATTTTAGAAGAAGAGAATCGACGTAAAAGTAAGGAAAACACGCTGGCAAATTTGCAACAAGCAGAGAGGTCTTAGTAGTGACGAGAGGAAGATCAATAAAACGTGGCCCAAGTGAGAGTCACAATTCTAGTAGATCAAAATCAAAGAGTAGGAAGAATTTCAAATACTACAATTGTGACAAGAAAGGACACCTGAAGAAGAATTTTTGGAATCTGAATAAGAAAGATTCTATTCCTCATGGAAATGCGGAAAATACTTCAGATTATGGAGGTGCAATAATTTGTGAAGCAACAAAGACTATTAGAGGTAAGAGAAGATTTGTTGATGTATGGCTTCTCGATTCAGCAGCTACTTTTCATATGATCTGTCGAAGAGAATGGCTTTATCAGTACAAATCTGTCTCTGGGTGATCTGTGTACAATTGTAATGATCAAGTTTTAAAGATCATTAGCATCGGCACCATCAAGTTAAAGATGTATGACGGGGCAACTCAGATTATTGAAAAAGTGCGATATGAGGAGGGCCTGAAGAAAAATCTGTTGTCTGTAGGACAACTGGATGATCTCAGTTTTAGATTTGAGATTCAAAATAAGATCATAAAAGTGATTAAAGGAGCGCTGGTATTAATGAAAATAGAAAAGATTGTTGCAAATCTGTACATATTGAAAGGAGCAACTTTGCAAGAAGAAGAGACATTCGTTGTGATGATTAGTCCAATTGACAAATGTGCAATAACATGGCATAAAAAGGTTGGACGTATATTAAAATAAGGAATGAAGATACTTGCAGAAAAAAATCTACTTTCAGGTCTCACAAAGGTGCCACTACCCTTCTGTGATCATTGTATTATGAGTAAGCAACATCGATTGAAGTTCAACATATCAAAGTTCAGATGTAAATAAATTCTAGAATTGATTAACTCTGATATATGGCAAGCACCAGTTACGTCCTTATGAGGAGCAAATTTATTTGTATCATTAATTGATAATTATTCGAGGAGATGATGGATGTTTCTTATCAAGAGGAAGGCATATGTGTTTCTAACTTTCAAAATTTACAAAGCACGAGTGAAACTCGTATCTGGTAAGAAGATCAAGTGTTTGCACACAAATAATTAAAGTGAATATACTGGTAAAGAATTTGATAAATTTTGCAAGCAAGAAGACATCAAAAGATAGTTCACGATGGCATATGCTCCTCAACAAAATAGAGTAGTAGAACGGATGAATCGAGCTTTGTTGGAAAGAACAAGAGCAATGTTGAGAACTGCAAGCTTAGATAAGAAATTCTGGACAGAAGCAGTCAATATTGCCAATTATATGGTGAATCAAGCTTCATCAACTGTAATTAAGTTGAAGACTCCGATGAAGATATAGACTAGTAAATCAATGGATTATTCCAACTTCTGTATATTTGGAAGTCCTGCCTTTGTGATGCTCAATACCCAAGAAACTACAAAGTTTGATCCAAAATCCAAAAGATCTATTTTCTTGGGATATGCTGAAGAAGTAAAGGGGTATCGTCTGTAGGATCTCACTACTCACAAGATTGTTATCAGTAGAGATGTTTTTTTTGAAGATAATAATCAAGAGCAAATAGAAGATATTAGCACTTCAAAAGAGAATTAAGTGTCTACAACAATATAGGTGGAAAGGAAATTTGATCAAAATGATTTTTTTAAAGCTACACCGGAGCACGAGGAGTAAGAACCAATCGAATCTGATGTTTTAGATACTCGGAGATCAACTCACACAAGAAGAGCACCGAGCTGACACTCAGATTATATTATGGAAAGCAATATTGCGTACTATTTTTTAACTAAGAACGGAGAGCCATCAACTTTTCAAGAAGTAATGAATAATTCAGATGCATCTCAGTGGATGACAACAATGCAGAAAAAAATTGAAGCTCTGCATAAGAATAAAACATGAGAGTCGGTATCACTACCACAAGAAAGAAAGTCTACTGGCAATAAATGGGTTTTACAAGATCAAGTGAAGTGGTGACGATCAAGTAGAGTGATATCGTGCTAGATTGGTGGTAAAAGGATATGTTTAGAAGAAAGGAATTGATTTCAATAAAATATTTTCTTTTATGGTTCGACTCACCACAGTTCGAGTGGTCTTGGCATGTGTGCTACATTTGACTTGCATCGTGAGCAGTTAGATGTGAAAACTACATTTCTTTATTGAGATCTTGAAGAATACATTTATATGTTCCAGCCAGAAGTTTTGAAGAAAAAGGAAAAAAGAACTTGGTTTGCAGGTTAAACAAATTTCTATATGGTTTAAAGTAGGCACCGAGGTGTTGGTATGAGAGATTTGATTCCTTCATCATGAGCCTTGGATACAGCAGATTGAATGCAGACCCTTGTGCATATTTCAAGAGGTTTGAGAAAGATGATTTTATAGTCTTGTTGTTATATGTAGACATGTTAGTAATGGGCCCCAATAATGATCGTATCAAAGAATTGAAGGCATAGTTGGCTAGAAAATTTGAAATAAAGAAATTGGGACTAGCAACCAAGATTCTAGGGATGCAAATTCACCGAGACAGAAATACTAGGAATATTAAAAGAATTATTTGAAGAAGATCTTGCAACGATTCAGCATATAAGATTGTAAGTCAATTTGTATCCCTCTTACTGTTAATTTCAAGTTATCCTCAAGTATGAGTCCCAACAATGAAGAAGAGATCATGGATATGTGTTGAGTACCGTATGCATCAGTAGTGGGAAACTTAATATTCGCTATGATTTGTACAAGATCAGACATTACACACGTAGTAAAAGTAGTTAGTCGATACATGGCAAATCTTGGTCGAGAGCATTGGAATACTGTTAAGAGGATTCTCAAATATATCAAGGGAAATCTCAGATGTTGCATTATGTTATGGAGGATTAGATTTTACTACTGGAAGATATGTTGATGTTGATTATGCAAGTGATCTTGATAAAAGTAAATTCACTATAGGATATGTGTTTACACTGACTAGAGGAGTTGTAAGCTGGGTTTCAAAATTAAGTCAATGATGGCTACGTCAACATAAAAGCATAATATATAGCAACTATACAAGCCAGTAAAAAAACAGTGTGGTTGAAGCTGTTATTAGAAGTATTTGGAAATAAACAAGAGAATATTGCTTTGTATTGTGACAGTCAGAGTATTTTGTATCTTACAAAGAATCAATCATTTCATTCAAAGACAAAGCGCATTTGAGTTTAGTATCACTTCGTTAAAAAAGTGAAAGAAGGAACAATGGATATGCAAAAACTTCTTACAGTGAATAACATGGCAGATTTTATGACAAAAGCAATCAATATTGACAAATTTAGGTTGTGTCGATCCTCAAGCGACCTGATAGAAACGTAAGCAACATGAAGCGACAAGATAGAAAGAATTGTGTGAAGATATGATTGTTCTCAATTAAATCTTCAAGCGGGAGAATTGTCAAACTTGATTAATATGTTAGGCACCAAATAAGACAACAAAGAATGGTTGTTCATTCTCCTGTCTATAAATAGGCAGGAGATGAACAAAGAGAGAGCATGGGCAGAACAACAAGAGAGACGTGAGATGAGAGAAAAAAGAAAGAGACAAAAATATTCTATGTATTTTTTGTGGATCTAATTTTTTCCTTGTAATTCTCAAATTTTTTAATAGTAAAATTCTTTTATCCTTGCTTGTGGTTTTTATCCTAAGTTAGGGTTTTCTATGTAAAATCTGTGTATCTACACATTATTCTTTCGATTCTATTTAACTGCAAATCTGCTCTAACTCGATCGATTTTCACAACAAATCTAGCCTATAGTTAATTGATGAGGTTAGAGTTGCCTAAATTTCGTACCAGCCTTAAGTTTAAGGATCAATCTTAAGTTTGAATTGAAATTAACAGATCAGGTTTAAATCGGCTGAATTTCGGGTCATTCAAATTTGAAAAGATGACCTAAAACTTAATTTGAACATTTTCCTTAACTGGAGGTCATTTTGAGTTATTTTTTAAAATAATATCATTTTGATTTACAATTTTAAAACTCAAAATTAATATAAGATCATTTCAAAGTAATATCATTTTACTCATTTAACCTGAGCAGCCCTGAGCATTGTCGTCCCTAAACCGAAGCATGATATGAAATTGACTAATGTCTCTATTTCATTCTCTTAGCAGATGTCAAAAGCGAAGAGACTGTACTGAGTTTCATTGAAAAGATCAAAGAACACAACTGCGTTACTTCTAATAAACTTCCTGTAATTGAGTCGAAGTCCTCTCTTTGATCAATGATCAAAATTAATTACTTATTAAGTGCATTGCTACTATTTAATTATGTGAATAAACTGTTTTAGTGTATTCAAAAAGTGTAATATCTTACCCTAATTGTATGTTTGACGAAAGATTAAAATCTTTTTTTATTTTTATTGTCACGTGGTTTTTATTATTAATTTCACAATAAATTATTTATAATTTTAAATTTCATGCGATAAATATGTTTTAAAGTGATTCTTAAATTAATTTAAAGCAAAAGTTAAGTAAATAAATTATCATAATTAATCAAAGTCAAATTATTTAAAATTCGATTGAAATAAAATTAAAATAATATTATTATAAATTTAAAATTTAACCAATTTAAATTTAATAAATTCAAAATAAATGGGCTCAATAGGTCGTTCTCTAAATTGCCGCCCCTGTCATTCAACGTCACCATGTGCGCGCTAAAATACTCCGTCAAAACAAAACGACTTACCGCATAGTTTCCCATTTCCCAAGCAAAGCCTTCACCTTCACGAGTCAAGAAAGCAAATTCAAATATACAGAAGCAGAAACAACTAAAGCCGGAATAAAGGAGAAAGCCTCAAAATCCGAATAAATCACCGTTCACTCTCTCCTCTTCGCGTGCCACGCCAGCGCGATTCTTCTAGAATATGGAGCCCCTCCCGAAGTCGGAGGTGGAGAGGAAGCTGGACTCCGCCTCCCAGGATCCGTCACACGAGCAGATTCCTGATCTGAAAACCGACGGTGCTCCAAAGGGAGACGCGAACAAAGGCAGCTCCGTTTCCGGATCGGATTCCCAACTGCCGAGTGAACAGCTGCAAGGGGTGAGCCGTGATGGATCCGCGAGAAAATCAGTTCACTGGAGCCCCGATTTGGTTACGGAGTCTCAGAGTAACAGCAACGGTTACGATAACAGCAGAAATGTTTACTTTGGCGGATCTAATCCCCATGTTTCTCCTTCCCCGAATTCGTCGTCTTCTTCCTTATCATTTAAAGGTCAATCTACATTTATATGATTTTGTAAATTCTGGAGCGACTGTTTGTTCTTTTACTGTTTTTAATTGAAAAATGTGTGTTATTGTTTGAGCAGAGACGATGGGGACTGTAAAGGACGTGTTAGGAAGATGGGGAAAGATGGTTGGTGAAGCTAGCAGGAAAGCTGAAGATCTCGCTGGGAACACGTGGCAGCACTGTGAGTGTTATTCCTAGAGATACAGCACTCTCTTGTTTTTGTATGTTCTGGATATTTGTTTGATTTGACTGTTGATATAAGTTTGATCGTATTGTGTTATTAGTTATTTTTCAAACTTAGAGGTTGTTAGTGTGTTTGTGAAATTCGTACAGTTTGAATTTGAAGTGTTGGCAGAAGTTAACGTTTAGATGCGTTGACAGAGGGCTGTGTTTTCAGCTAATGCTGGAGCGTTTACTGATTGGAATGTGTGTGAAAACAGAAAAAAAATGGATAAAAGTAGGAAAATCATAGAATTTTTTTTTCATTCCTACTAAAGTTTGCTTGCCAAGAAATGTTCTATTTGGGACTTCACTAGATTTTCACTATATGAATATTGGAACGTTTAATGATTTTTTTCATTCCTACTAAAGTTTGCTGGAACGTTTAATGATTGGAATGTGTGTGAAAACAGAACAAATAGATAAAAGTAGGAAAATCATAGAATATGATTTTTTTTTCATTCCTACTAAAGTTTGCTTGCCAAGAAATGTTCTATTTGGGACTTCACTAGATGAAGATTAGGCATTTGCGTCCAATTTTCTAGAATCTACTGAAAGTTCTCAGCAGAAGTAGAAAAGATATACGAATGGACTTGGATGTTGATTTCTCACTAATTTACTACCATACACTGATTTACTACCTTTATATTATATAGCTCTTCTGAATTCTCTTGTAATACAGAATTAACTGAGATCTTCTCACCGTTAGTAAATCATGTGTCTTCTGTTTGACACGATTTTTATCACTTCCATTTCAAACTCATGATAGAGTAGTTTTCAATTGACTGCACTCTATGATGTGCTGTGAAGCTGACTAAATTGTCTCACTTTACCTATAAATAGTGAAAACATCACCTAGCTTCACTGAAGCTGCTCTGGGAAGAATTGCGCAAGGAACAAAAGTCCTAGCTGAAGGTGGTTATGAGAAGATTTTTAGACAGACATTCGAGACAGTCTCTGAAGAATTACTCCAAAATTCATATGCGTGTTACTTGTCTACATCAGCTGGTCCAGTTATGGGGGTCTTATATGTATCGACAGCAAAGCTCGCATTCTGTAGTGATAATCCCCTGTCGTATAAATCTGGTGGACAAACTGAGTGGAGCTATTATAAGGTATGTTATCTTAGATGCCGATATCATATGATAGGACAACCTTAATTTGGAGATTCAATGTTTCTATTGCTGTATAAGGTTGAAGTTTATGTCACTATTGCTATGTGGATGACTGATAGGTGATTCACTTGACATATTATAGATATAGGTTACATTTATTTAAGAGTTTGATCACCCATGTTTTCTTTGCACTTTGATATCCTGTACTTGGTGTGTTCTTATCTATAATGTCTTTCGATTTGTAGCGGTTTTATAGTGATTATTAGAACCATCTTGCTTAGTATTACTCTTTTGAAATTGTCTTTACATTTTGTATTTAGAGGGGAGGGGAGAACAGCGAGGAGTTTTGTGTTTAGATTTTCAAGGTGGCAATTTCTGGACGCGGTTTAGGCTGTGCATGATTTCAAAATTAGGAATAAATTTTAGGATAAAGAACCAGCAAAAAAAAGGACTTCCTTTTTTGCTCTGGAAAGAAACAAGAGGCAGGGTTTAATGAGCAGAATATCTGTTCGAAACCTATACCTGATACTCGTACAGTTGTCCTCTTCATACTATACCGTGTTTTGCTTTTGATAGCCTGTTTCAGTTTTTAAATTTGTTTTATAATGCATTCAGTTGGTCTACAAAGTTTTGGCTTTTAATATAGGTGAATTGAAGGGGATCATGTCATACTTTTTGAAACGCAAGGAGTTGTTTGTAGAATGTTAAGAAATGGGATAAACGACTTGGGTCTAGGGTCTAGAGGAAACTTTATTGGTATGAAAAGTCACTACAGATGGGTCTATGGAAACTTTATTGGTCTGAAATCTCTTTATTGGTAGATGTTTGACATTATACTTGTTTATACCGAGAAAGAGAGCTATCCTTAGTTTGTCGAATATTTTGGTGCTTTTGCCAAGTTTACGAATTATATATGAGTTCATTTAAACATTCTTCATCAAATTGTTTTTGGGTGTGATTCAACTTATACTGTCCTCGTTTTTAGTATGATATTGATGGTTGGCAGGTAGGGACAGAAGTACCATTAATAACTTTGGATCTTCATAATTATTGCTCTCTAACTCATTAATATATTGTTGTACTTATCCCCCTTCCCACATTTAAATGTTCTGTTGTTTGGCATCTATCTTCATGCATGTTGTCATGATTTCCTTCCATACTTTTAACGTAATATATTTTTCGAATGAAATAGGTTGTCATCCCATTACATCAACTTAAAGCGGTCAATCCTTCTTCAAGCGGAACAAATCCTGCTGAAAGATACATTCAGGTTATCTCTGTTGATAATCATGAATTTTGGTTCATGGGCTTCCTGAATTACAACGGTGCTGTACAGTGTCTTCAGGATGCTATGCGAGCCCATGAATCACAAGCTGTGTGATTCTGTGTTTTGGTAAATTTTTTTGGATGCTATAAATCTTGTTACTAGGTTTCAGCATGCGCTGCCTAGGAAGACATTAGTGCATGCGGCAATTCTTTACCTGGAAACAAATTGTAGAGTTTATTGATACTTTTGAAAGGATGTTTGGGGCAGATATAATATCAATTTAAAGTTCTTTGTTAACAGATAATTACTTCCTTCTGTATGTACAATTCATCTCAAAACTTGGTGACATAAATCTTCGATGATGAATCATTACTCACATTGCCTGTCGATCTTTGTGGTCTTTTATTGGCATCTTCTTCCTTTTTTTAGATAAATTGCAGCTTTTGTAGCAGATGAGTAATAAATTTGGCCATTTGTTAAATTTATGTGAACACAACTGGGATCATTTAGAAGCGTCAGTTCTTTTTCTCTCTAGTAAAACCTGAAATGCTTCCTTTCCTGAAAGACTCCAGTAAGCCGTGGACTTAGGACTCCTACTTGCAACTTCTCAATTGCCAGAAACTGATATTTAACATGTTAATTACTGAATAATTACATAAAAGCATCCTTTTAACTTGATCCAAGAAACAGTGAAGTTTGTCTGAAACAGTATTGTTGGGGTCATCAAGGGTTATTGACATTTAATACAAATTTGATCTTAATCATTGCCTCTTGATTTATGCATCCTGAGTTACTCGATCTGTGACCTATCTTTTGGACATACTCCTTTTCAATTCAAGTTAATTTACACACTGTGCAATTATGTACTCTACATCTCAGTGCAAACCCTTAAAGATTGTATGTTATAAATCTTGTTTTCGTGTATAGATCAATTGTTTCTTATATTCTTTATTAATATGAGACAACCTTAGTTGCGAATTTTTAACTGATATACCGTAATGATTGGTATGCATTTTCCAGCTGACTTCACTACTAATTAAGTTGGAAAAACTTTCTACTTTTAAGGCAAGCAGAGGAAAAATGCACCTCTATGACCACTCTATCAAGGAGATGCTTATATTGGAAAAGGATTTTGCTTGGAACATGAGGGCCTGCCGCCTTGGATCCTAATTTAATAAGTACACTTTCTAGCCTAGCCTAAGAACCCATTATCATCTTAAATCATGATTCCAATATTGTGAATGACATTTATTTCTACTACAAAAGCTAGCTTCCATGGCGGCATACCTTGTTATGGTGAATCCGATTGCTTACTTTCTTTGCTTTATCATAATTGTCATGCCCACTAAGATTCCTTTTATTTTTCATTAATGTGCATGATCTGTGACCCAATATAAAACAGTGCTTGCTTAACTAAACTAAAGATTGGTTTTCAGCCGATTGTTAACAGTTGATTGATGATATCTCCTTTCTGTTGCGAATGTGCTTACTCTAAATAGAGAAAATTTCCATTTGAGATTAGTGTTAATCAAAGAGGTGTGTTTTCTCTCTTATAAGCTGCGGTAGATTAAATTATCAAATGTATACGATAGTTTATACATTATATATTCAGGTAAATTATTTACTACTACATTTTTTATTGATTTTTTATGTTTATTTTATTTTATTTTACTTTGGCATGTTAGTTATTTATTTCTCATATACTTTTTATTTTATGTGTGTCTATTGAAAGCATTCTCTTTATTAATTAAGGATAAGAATGTATACTTTTAAGAGAGTGAGCCTTGGAGCAACCGGTAAAGCTGCTCCTTTATGATCACAGGTTTAAGTCACGAAAATAATCTCCTTGTAAAAATACAAAAGAAAGATTGCGTACATTATGACTTCTCATTTTTTCTGAAATGTTGTTATTGTTTATATTTAGATAAATTATTTAATGAATTAATAATTTAAAATCAACTTTCAAATTTTTATATTTACGAGCTTAACGTGTTCAAGTCTCCGGGTTTGGTTTATACTAATTACACTTTTCTACTTCTTTCATTCTTTGAATTCGTCCCAAGAAATTGGTTGAAGTAATATTACATTTTTTTTTCACCTTATAAATTTAAAATTATTTAAGGATTGAAGACAAGCATGTTATTGTGATTTTGTTCGTTTAAAATTATTAAAAATTATAACAGAAAAGACACTAATGTATATGTAACATGGTTTGAATCTGCAAGAAGCAGACGGCCTCTTCTTAGGTCATGCAAATTATACTTACTTCGATAGTGCCAAAATCGACTAGACCTTAAACTGTAGAGAAAGCACGTTTAAGCCTTGCATCTTCAAAGGTGATTTATTAGGTGACCCACAAAATTCTTCATTTGCATGCGGGACTGTCATTTCAATGATCCCAAAACTCATCTTCACGTTTTCATTTTTTTTTGGGTTAAATACATTGTAATTTTATGAAATTTGACCCATTTTTTTAACACA
Source organism: Erythroxylum plowmanianum (assembly GCA_025531925.1). Taxonomy (NCBI): domain Eukaryota; kingdom Viridiplantae; phylum Streptophyta; class Magnoliopsida; order Malpighiales; family Erythroxylaceae; genus Erythroxylum; species Erythroxylum plowmanianum. The sequence goes on from JANVCQ010000232.1 coordinate 2,828,143, forward strand.
TAGGATATACTTTATTACAAGTGCTGGATCATTCATAAAAAGGCTAAAAATAAAGGAAATATGATTTCGGTTCTATTTTAAAATACCTGATTTCGGTTCCATCTTGAATGCTAAAGTAATTTTCGTGGCCAAAATAAGCTCCAATCTTTCGAAACCTTCTCGGAAAACGTTCATCGACACGTTAATATTTTTTTACAGTTTTTTCAATACGTAAACATTCTTAATAAGTCAGAGAATCCATATATTTACAAATGATATAAGATTGTCAGATCAATCTTAACTAATCTGAACCTGTTTTGAAACTTAAATTTTTGAAAAAATTTAAGTCTAAGATTTGGTCAAATCGGACTTGCCCAATTAGCTTCTGGCTAGGCTCGAGCGAGCTTGGCCAACCCCGAACCTAATCATCAAGCAAATCTTGACAATTAGGTTTTTTTTTATATGTTAAGGGAAATGGGGTTCAAGTATCCAACATAAACCCTCTTATGTCTTGGCCATTGGGAGCATTTGTAAGCTACGTTAAGGACATGCACTCGACATCTTACTATGCTGATGGCTAAGAACACTAGTCTTGCTTAAGATATTGTGCCCAAAGCTATCTCTGGTTGTCCCTTAGGTAGTTTTCATAGATAACACATTAGTTTGTATTTAAGAAATTACTAAGGATTTCAAAACCTAGTTCACAGTTTTATGTGATGGATGATCTGATCTGGTCCCTCCTAACTGTTGTTATTTTAAGTACACCACGCTGTCCATGGCAGGTTACTGTACCTTCATTTTCTTTTTCTTATTTCTGACTTCTTACTCCTTATCATCACCGCTCTGAAATTATATATCTGAGGTTGTCTATCTCATTCAGTGCTTGGAAAAGCTCCTTTTATCATGTCACAGTATCCTCCACAGCCCGTGTAAACAGAGGGTAATGATTATTTGAAGTTAATGCTATGTGCTCTACTAATTTTTCATTTTTTATATTTCTTAGTGCACTTTAATATTAATTAAAAGCAAGAATACCTATTATTGAATCTTTCTAAGTATTATATATAAGTAGAATTTATTCTAATTGTTGTTGTTATTATTATTGTTGAAATAATTTGTAGATGTTATTTTTGGAATATAAATTAAATAAATTTGAAGATACACAATAGTTTATAAATTATTAATATATTTTTAACTTTTAAAAACTATCCATAATCTTCTTATAATTTAAATTTTAATAAAAGCTAGGTGCTATAAAACTCAAATTGTAGAGAATTTTTAAAAGTTAGAAGATATATTAATAATATACAAAATTACATGAATATAATTAACTTAACACTTTTATTTTATTATTAATTTTCAGAAAGCAGATGAAAGTTATTTGATTTAGTCATCAAATGTCACATTCAAGTACATAACTTTTTTTTTTTTGCTCAGAGAGATGCATGAAAAGCATAAGATGCAGAGACTTTCTGCTATTAATTGAGAAGATAGCTTTTGGTTTAATTAAATAAACTAAAAAAAAAGATAATTAACAAAAAAAAGGGGATAGGAAAAGTGAAGAATTTATGAAGCAATGTAATAGTAATGTCCTGAAGAGAATATCTTCCTTTAAAGTAATAATTGGATGCCAGTGGAGGGAGCATTTGATATTGTCAGGCCAATTCTAGTAAAAAATTTATAAAATTAATAATATTTGATTCATATAAATATATGACTTTAAAAAAGGTATTTCATATGTTTATTATTATTCTATAATTTACTCTCAATTTTTTAAATGTAAAATAAAAATTAGAGATAAATTTTAATTGAATTGAAATTTTCAAAATACATTAAAATATAATAATATATGATTTGGAAACAACATCTCTATTAGTTAATGGTAAAGTTGTGTACTACTAAACCTCTCCAAATTCTGCGTATCAACAAGATTCCTATTCAGTGTTGTTACTGTCGTCATCGTCATCGTCTTCTTATTAAAATATAGTAATATATCTAAATAATCTCTCTACTAGTTAGGGATAAAGCTGCGTATATCTTAAGTTGCTCAGATCTTATGTCTCAATGAGATTTTTACTAAGAATGAGACTTTTACTGAAAAGTTGGTGTTGTATTAAAATATAGATATAATTTAAAATTATTATATTCAATAATACATATTTATAGTAATAGCGAATTATTAATTGATGATATAAATAAGATCACATAGTTATATAAGGATTTTTCTATATTATTATATTTTAGTCCAACAAAATTATTAGAACATCACACTAACTTAAGTTGGGATAATAATATAATGAAAATTTGTATTTATAATTTTTTTAATGCATTAGTACTATCTTTCAAGGATTTCCATTGGGTATATTAATATTTTAAACTAGAAGTTTAACTAGTGAGATAAGATATCTAAGATTTAAAATGTTCATCTGGTATTGCACTCTCATAAAATCGACCAAAGATTGAATAAAATTAAAAAATTTTAAATATGATTGAAAGAGATTATCCTTGCTCATTGAATAATTTAAAATTTAGTTCAAAAATAGAATCTTAAATAAAATTAATTGATTTATTTTTATTTTTAAAATTATTATTTTATAAAAATTGATCGATTAGTTAATAAATTGAATAGTTTTTAATAATAAGAGTTGTTAAGGTAAATCGAATCAGAAAATTTAAACAAAACCAAAATTTTTACTGGTTCAAAAAATTTTACGATTGGATCGAACGAATCCACATAGTTGTTAAATAATTTTTTAATCTGATTTTAAAAATAATGAAAAAAAAGGGCATGATGAAAAAGAGAGTTTTAGGAAAGAAAGCGATGATCCTTTATGCTTCATCATACTAAATGTCAACCAAACCAGAGGAAGTGGGGTTCGTACAATCCCAACTGTTCTTACAAAAATGCATCTCTTTTTATTACATCCAAAGTGACTCTTATCATAACTCTGTTCGAGCCCAATTATTTCTTTAAAGATAAAAGAGAATTTCATTAATTATTTTTTCTTTTTTAATGATAACAATACAATTATCTCTTATTTTTAAACGTATATTAAATAAATTGGTAGATATATAAATTCACAAATTACATTATATTGATAAATAAAATTAATTTCAAATGAAAGTTTATGCACATTCTCATTTTTAAGTAATTATTGTTTAAATAATATTATATATTAATGATCTAAAAATATTTATAATACTATGATGTATCTATTTTTAACTAATAATTCTCTTTTAAAATATATTCTATTACTTAAATCATAGACTCTTATTACAAAGACATATTTTACTATTTAGACAACCTTTCGTGGACTTTGTCATTGTCTTTTGCCATTAACTTGGAAGAACAAGAACAGAAAATCGAACCAACAGTTTTGTTTTTGATTCTCATCTCTTGGAACAAGAGCAGAAAATCGAACCAACAGTTTTGTTTTTGACTCTCGTCTCATGGAACAAGAACAGAAAATCGAACCAACAGTTTTGTTTTTGATTCTCATCTCATGTCACCAGACATCAAATCCAAGAAAGAAACACAAAAAATCATGGAAAGGAAAAGAAAGCAAAAGGAAAATCAATGAAATGGGCATTTGTTGTTGTTGTTATAATTATTATATGGTTTTGCATCCACAGAAGAAACAAAGCTAACTGAAATAGACAAGAGCAAGGAAAGGAAAAAAGCTGACATGAGATTGAAGATCGTCCCTGAGAGTCCCACTCTTTTCTTGTCTCGTCACCATCTCCTTCCCCTTTTCCCCGCAATTCTCTCTCTTTACACCTCTCTCTCTCTCTCTCTCCGTCACAGAGACTCCTGTTATTAGCAATTGTAGGCAAAAGTTGTGCAAGAAACTGGAATGGCACTCTTAATGATTCTCCAGTGTTACTGGTTTCAGGTTTGAGTTTTCGAATTGAATTATTGGCACTAATTAAAATTATTATTATTTAACTCCTGCCTTGTAAGATTATTATCATCATCCCACGATAAAACGAAATATAAGAATGTCTGATAATACTCAACCTTACTCTTATATAGTACGCAGTCTTATAAGATTACTATCATATTTTACTTAATTTTATAATATTAACTTACATAGTACTTAGCCTTGTAAGCTTATTATCACATTTTACTTAATTTTATAATATTAACTTAAAATTTTAAAAAGAGTATAAAAATTTTAATTTTAACTTTTAATAAAAATAATTTATTATTAAATTTTTTATTAATGTAAATATTTAACTTGTATTTAAGTTAACTATCAAATAGCTTATCACATTTAATGAACGTGACCCCTAAAAAAAAAAGACATCCATGATCGATGACGTTGCCTTCCCTTACATGCATAATCTCTCGCCACCCTTCCTCACCTCACAGGAAACCCTACCCGACCGTCCGTCACTCGCCCGCCGTCTTCGAGGCGGAGGAGAAGAGAGGTTGTTTGGACGTACGGACACAGACGGGTCACTTCTAAGTGAAGTGTCAAAAACGCTCTGGAAAGTTTTAAAGG